>JAPQRP010000024.1:26526131-26545674 GCA_037367295.1 Apogon hyalosoma | reverse complement strand
TTTTTATCAAGAAAACATGGAAAATGGATAGATATCAGCTCTGAAATTAAACTACTATGAGCTATTTTTGTTGTTATGATTATATTTGTCCAAACAAATGTACCTTTAGTTGGACCAGGCAGTAAAATGAATAAGAAAATGAAGAAAACAAGGGGTGGTCTAATAACTTTTTCCACAACTGTATGCCTCTGTGTGACTCTGGTGATGTTTTCCACATGGGTGTCTCAAGCAAATTTATGCAGTCTTTGAACACTGTTTATCACTGTGTGTTGAGGTTTGTTACAGGCTGTAGTCATCTTATCACTGTGACCAAAGTTGAATGGCCTTTTTTGAATACATGAAGGCATACCCACTGATGTTTCTGATTTATAAGGCTCTGTTTGGTCTGGTTCCTTCTTATCTATACTGTCTATTATAAAAACCCACCAGTCATTATGCCTTGCATTCTTGTGACTGTTATAACTTGGTTATTCCTCGAGTTTGGACTGATCTGGGGAAACAAGCATTCAGTTTTGCCCTGTCAAGGACCTGGGGAGCAAATGGGGGGGTTGGGTGCCTTGCTCAAGGGCATGTCAGCCAACTACATCTCTGTCATCGGTCTGGGAAATCTAAGCTCCTTCCTTCAAGGCCACGGCTGCCCCCCAGCTAATTTATCATATTTAACCAGTTAATTAAAGACACACTTACTCTATCCCCCAATTTAAACCAATGACTGTTTTAGTGTGTTATTATTTATAGTTTTTTTTTGTTTTGTTTTGTTTTGTTTTTTAATTTGTGAAGTTCAGGCCTGACTGGATTAATCTATGTCTTGTTATAAGCAACCTCCCCTGTCTTAAGTGTCTTTCTACATTTGCACCCAGAAACACATCTATCAATAATAATTTTGTAATGCGTTGGTAATAATGCAAAATATGTAGGTAATTATATTGTAAATCATGTGCAAATATTGCAATAAATGACAGATGATCGTAATATTTATAAGCAGTGTCTTAAAATATACCCAAGATTTTATTCTTTTGTTCTAGATAGTGCCACTACAACTAAAGATTCTGATTATTTATCATTTTTAAGGTTTTTTTTTTTCTTCATATTTTTAATTTGCATTTTCATCTTTTTAGTGAGTGTTAAGGGTTCTGTGTTTTTATTTGAAAAATAAATCACTTAAGAAGCTACAACTGATTTCATTATATGCACTTACACAACAACAGTAAGGGCTGTCTGAGTTCTGATCATATTTACCACTACTTCATCATCATCATCATCATCATCATCATATCCCAATATATCATCCAAAGAATATGATTAATCAAGTTTCTGAAAATGGTGAAAAACACCTAATTTGCAAAACCAAGATCATTCCTCTGGACACATGTTTAAATGTATTTGCTTCTTGTGAAATACTAACAATTAATGTGTTTCTCCAGTCATGAATGACAGGTGTTTTTAGTAAAGAAAGAGCATTTTTTGATTGAAGTAAAAAAGAAAGAAAGAAAGAAAGAAAGAAAGAAAGAAAGAAAGAAAGAAAGAAAGAAAGAAAGAAAGAAAGAAAGAAAGACAACAAAGATAAAACAGACAAAGTAAATGGTCCATAAGGTTGAGAAAAAAAAAATTGAGATGTATTTTTTTGGCCATATCATCAACCTCTATTATGGACTCATTAACTCATTAAATTCTCAAAAAAAAAAAAAAAAAAAGATGACTTTTTTTTTGTCATTTTCTTTACCATAGAAGTTTATCAAATAGAAAAGAGCCAACAATACAAACATTACATACACTGAATACAATATTGATTTTGTAAAGAAACAGAAATTATTATTAATAAGATCAAATAAATATCAGTCGCCTAAAATTACGTCATTAGTGTTACTTTTTTCCCATTCAAGAATGTATTTATTTGTGCATTCGGTACATTATACTTCACTAGATGGCGCAACACATCACAACAAACTAATTTGCGAACACACTCAGTGGAAACCAGTGATAGAGAGACGCACTTAGCACACAAGCCTGCACAGAAAAGCCCTAAGTGCGCTTTATCTTGCACTTTTAATGTCATGGGTGAACGTAATAGCCTGGATGTAAAGTTTGATTTTGCTATAGTCAAAATCAGGGCTTTTTTTTGTTGTTGCTGTTTTTTGTTAATAGAATCCTAATGATATGTAGATGTGTTGCTTTGCGTCTGGAAACATTCCCCTGATGCTTTCTGTGTTTGGAGATAATCACCACAGATACACCGTGATAATGCTTCTCAGCGTGTCTATAACCGCACCAAGTACATGTGCGCCCAGCAGGGGTCAAAACCGCACAGAACTCACCTACACGCCCTTTATCCGGAGTACAGCGCGGAGTCACGGGTGCGGGGATGTGACCAATGGCGCTCCAGAACTGGTTACCTGTGCGGCGCAGCTCGGCCTCTGATTGGTCGGCGCGCAGCCCAGCCCTGGGGTGACGTCAGGGGGAGTGCTGCCTGAGAGGTTGCCAAGTACAGATTTGTGAGAGAGATCGGAGTCGGAGAGACAAACGGACGCACGGACACGGCTGCTGGACCTTGCTGACAGTTCAATCGCAGGTAGGAGCCACTGTTCTTATCCCCATGACACAAACACCAGGCAGATGTTAGAGCGCGGTTTCCTGCCCTGGTAATGTGTTTATATTAGTGTCGCACAGCAGCTGCTCTGAACTACCTATGTGCGCTCGTTGATAAGGACTTTTCGTTTAGATTAAAATAGGCCTTTGACTGATGAGCTGGGATTTGGTGACACAGAATATATAAAAGTCACCCTAGCTTTTCTGTGGGGCAGTCTGCCGAAGTTCAGGTTCTGAGGATGTATTTGCACTGTGCCACCCCAGGATAACAGAATATCAGATACTAACATGGAAGATGCAAAGACTGATGTGATGTAAACTTGTAAAGCTGTAACTGCGTGGTAAAATTCATAGTTTATCAGAGAGACAAGGATATAGTTTTCTAAGTAGACACCATTCAGCTACTGTGTAATTTTCCACTATCTATCTATCTATCTATCTATCTATCTATCTATCTATCTATCTATCTATCTATCTATCTATCTATCTATCTATCGTAATAATCAATTAATTCATACTGAACTCACTTTAAGAGGAGATTTGTTGTCCTCATTGACACCATCTGACTTGGCATCTGTCAAAGTTGCACTAGTTGGAGAATTTTCTGATTCCCAGTTGACTGCAGTTGCACTGGTTGCCGCGTGTTTACACCAGGCACTTCTGAATACAAAGCACCCATTTCCCCAGAGACACAACATCTGTGAGTGAAGGTGTTTAACCTGATGAAACATTTTAGATATTTGTTCAGAAATGGGGGTTTGGATGCAGGCATACTGGTTTAGCCACAGTCAATACAGGGAAATGATTTAAAATGAGACAAAAAAGGCCTGGCAGTAAAAATACAAGGAAGAGGACCCGAAAATGCATTGTATGAACTAACCTGATTTCTTTGTCTGATATTGTTTTGTTAAATCCACACCACTTGCAGTGTGATCCTGTGCACCTGGATGTGAAAAGACCGCTCAGCTCTGGTTTTCAGGCCAGATTTCAGCCTGATAAAGTGATCCTACCTTCTCCTGGTCTGCAGCACTCAAAGAATTTCTGAGACCACGTGTAGGATTAGGGCAGATGACCTAAGATATTATAAAAAAGATAGTTAAAGAAAAAATGGCCTCCAGCAAGGTGAATCAGCTCTGAGAATGTAGGTCTTTGGCACGTGTTGAGACTTTGTTCCTAACTTGGCAGCAGAAATCCTCGCAGTTTGATGCTGATAAGTGAGAAAATAGTTGTAAGGGTGAGCCAAAATCAATATTTGACAATGTTTGCATACAAAAGTGAAGTAGCTTCTGAGTGTGTTATTTTCTTATCAGCATTATGGCAGAGGCACGAGCTAAAGAGTCTCCACACAAAGCAACTGAATGTTTCCTGAAAGGTACTCAAGGCTCAGCTCGGTTCATTAATTGATCTTTTTACAGCAGCTGTATTGTTTTTGTGTGTTGTTTGTATGATGGACTCTGTAGATGTGTGTCTGTTTTTGTGCTGTGGTCATGTCATGTGACCGTTGCAAGTGGTGATGCAACTTCTCTGTTGCGCTCCAACACCGAACATGTCATTCAGTCGCATTTAACTGTGCTCGTGTGTATGTGTGTGTGTCTCCTCTGTCCACTGCACATCACAGGAATGGGAAACCAGTGAGTACAGCTGTTCTATGTATACCTTCAACAAGGGTGAATGCTGCATGTCACATCTGGGAATGTGGTTATGGTATTGTGCATCTCCCTATCTCAAGCCTCTTCAATCCTGTTGCTTCTTGGGTTTTGAGCAGCTTCACTTCCAAAAGTTATGTCATCCGTTGACATTGAGGGGCGGTTTTTGACCCATAAACTACCTGCATGTACAGTATCTCTCCTCTACTCTTCCACATTTTTGAAAACCTGCCCTTATCTACCCCTGCGTGTCTCAAACCCGAAACTGAATCTGCTGTTTATAGCATTAGTCTGTTTGAAAAACAGAACCCCTTGCTCATTGTCAAACAAGGTTTGAAATGTGTCTCTTGAAATGTGATATGACATTGCCATATATAAAGCAGATGTTGCACCTTCGAAGTAAAATGAAAGTGTTATGAAGAAGCTTTCTGTGTATTTCTTAGGAATAACCACCTGTATTTTGCCAGTGAACATATTCAAGATAAGCAAGGGTTAATGGATTCACATTTTAATATGACTTTGATGTTTACATGGCTTTGATGCTCTGTATGAACCATTATCAGTGCATGAATTACCATGAATCACCATATGAGCAAGGTGAGATGCTACAAACAAGCAGTATGTGAAAAGTGTTTTCACTTTTTTGTCATAAAATGAACTTGTGCTATTGCAGTTATTTTTCATCTAAATGTTAAATAAAACAACTGTGATGCCCTGCCTTAATACTGCTAGTCAGATAAGGCTAGCACTGAGGTTTTTATCTTCATTTTCTGGTTAATCCATTCATCTGAAAACTGTCAAAACATATCTCCATCACAGAACCTATAATGATCACAATTAGTACTTTTTGTGACAGTAGCATCAATATACAGTTGAGGAATGAAAACAGATATAACCAGGCAAATATGTCACAGTGTATGCATACGGCAAAATGTATGTTATGTCATTCATCACTTTGTAGAATAACGAATTCCCTGCCTTCATCTTGTTAGTAGTAAAGAATTCCACACCCATTCATTACACAGAAGAGGTGTTTTCCTCAGCCATTGATCACTGTGCATTCATTTACCACTAAAGAGAGTCATTTTTCAGTGAAAAAGTGATGCCTGGTAATGGATCCCCTTTTTCCAGAGAAAGAAAATGGTGTCAAGTTAAAGAAGCAAAGACTAGAGTTACAGTGTATATTATATGTTTGTCTCCAACCATAGTTTACGGGCCAGGCTTTTACACATTTGACTGGACTTCCTCTTACTGCTTCCCCAAAGCACCCTACTTTGCATGCTGTTTTTTCATCCCCAATTTAGAAATACTTCCTATTACATAAGTTGTTTAAGTAGCATGCAAAATACACCGGGGAAAATTATGTAGTCACTAAAATGTCCTTGTAAAATGTGTTTAAAAGGACATGTGAAAGCCCCATTCATTGTATTTTTGTGGGTTGTATATATGCTGTAATGTGGCAGTACATGCTCTGTGGCCAAGTAGAAGCATAATGGATCAGCTGTAGTGCATACCTTAACAGGTTATGTTATTTTATTGTGTTTGTGATGCACAACATGTCAAATAACTGTATGCGAGCTACAGTTAGCTATCAAAGTGACTGCAATGGTTTCCACCTAACCTTAGGTTTGCCACAGTTACTTACACATGTGCTGTATGTGTTTGAATAAATCATCTCTTACTGAGTTTATATCAGTGGTAAATATTTGTATAACCGCTATCTTCACCTAAAATTTCATCATCTTGATGACCCTACCTTGGCTGCCACCTTACATTAGACACTAATGCAATTTAGCTTCAGATACCATAGAAGCTCCTTTGGGTTACCATGACAACTTGTATGAAACCAACTTCTGACAATAATGGGCAGCAGGAGGACCACCACGTGTATGTTTGTGTGTATAAAAAAACATTGTTTATGTGTAAATGATACATGATACTGTATCACTGAGTGACATTAATGTCTTGTCTTGTTAACATTCAGTCTGAGATACAGTAGCAGCATTAATTCAGTCACTGCCACTCATAAACAAAATGCAGCATTAAGAGGAATAATCTTTGAATAAATGATATGCGCTGCGAGAAAGTCTTTAACAAAAAGACACTTCAATCCATAACATGTTATATCATCTTATATGGACAGACTGCCAGGCAGACAGGCAGCAGAAACAGAGGAGGAGTGAAGCGTGCTGATATGAACAGGGCTATTTTAGTCTCTGAGGTCCTGAGTTATAGGCACTTTCTGGCTTTAGATGATGATAGCTGTGACAGCGGGGTCCTCTGCGACCACTCCCACTCTTTAGACTGACAAACATCTGGATGGTAACTCCCCCCTGAGAAATATAAACAAGTGAAACAAAACCAAGAATGAGAAACAACAAAAGAATTCAAATTATTTGAGAAGTTTTCCACCAACAGGAGTCTTTATTCACTGGTGTGGTCTGTCATTCAGCCCAGTTTATGAAGCTAGTTTGGTCCATCTCATTAACGCTTCAAACTCCTCATAGACAAGCTGGCATTTTATAGACAGATCAGCTGAGTTGATGACTATTTTCTTCTTTTTAGATAAAGGGTCAATACTGAATCATATAATTTGTATCAACCATTACACCTCAGGAAAAACTTTGTTGTCTGTTAGGTTGTGTGAAAAGGTCCATATAGAGAGCCAAAGTCTTGCCACCTCCTGTTGTTCTCATGCAACTTTACTTCAGAAACAAACAGTGTATTGCAGCCAACGGCAAGAGACAAGTTATTTCTTGATCCCACTTGAATTAGGCATCATTTATACATATGATGTTGGTCCATTTAAAAGATCATTTTACAATTCAAGAAAATTGCAGTTCATGAAAATACATAAATGGAATGACAACACCCAAAATGTTGCAAAGGTGACAACATTGTAACTGCCACAGTTCACGATCCGCTCAGACTTTGGAGATGTCTCTGCAGCTTCAACATGACTGGAGTTGTAGTCATTGTCACTTCTTTTAATGCTTTTTTTACCTTAATCTTTGAGAGTGGATTAAAGGCAGCACCAGTTTAATGTTCATAAAATATACCTCGTGCAATAAAATATGCATATGTCCATTTAATTATTCAACAAAAAAATACATGTTTCTTAATTACTTTTGTTATAAACTGTGACTTTCTTGGCTCATAAAATTATCTCTTAGATTAACAAAACTTATATGTGTAAATGGTGGCACAATTAAAATAGAATAAAAAAAATCATTTGTCTCATATATTGAATGGTGTGCAGATTTTTTACTGAAGTTTTATCCCATGGTGCACAGTGAAAGGGGCAGGATTAGCTCGCTATAGGTATATAGTTCACTGATTAACCCTGGAGAGGTGACCTAGACCTCTACTATAAATTCCACTCTGTTTAATTGTAAAGAGCAAGATGGCAGAAATACATACATTAAACCTACTGAAATAAAGAAATTAATCCTTTACATTAGAACATATTCTCTTCACTGTCTGACATGCAGGGTTCTTAAATTAGCCACAACATTACTGTGAGGAATTTGCATACCACACAGTGCATGCGGCGTTCAGGACAGTATGGATGCAGGATTCAAATAAACACTATCTTCTTCTCGATCACTCTCAAAAATAAACAGAATGATCCAGTGTTTCCTCGTGATCAGTAATTGAAAGTATTGTTAAAATGCACTGATATGGAATGTGTGAAAAGTATTGAAGGAAGGAAGAAGGTTGTACCTGATTCTTGAGTTACCTGAAACACACTGGTCAAATTTTGCAACAGGATATTTTCCAATAGTTGTAACAGAGCTGTTTTAGTACCCTAACTGGTGAGTTCTTTGCTTGTAAGTATAAACTACATGTCGTTCTTTTATTTTGAATAATTCATTCATACTTAAGAAAGGTGAGCGCTGTCAGTGAAGTATCTGGGGAGGTAAGGTGGATGAAGTTAAAAGGTGGGTATTAATAAGCGTGTCTTCCTTCTCCACTTTTTTTCCCCTCATTAGTATTGTTTCTGACCGTAACAACAAGAAGATGCCACTGGGCGAAGATTGCCATGCCTGGAAAAAGAAGACCTCCGATGTGAAGGAGAAGTATGACTTCAAAGAGACCCTGGGAACGTAAGTGTGTCAGTGCCAACAGCAAATCCCTTTGTTTCAGCTTTGTAAGCTCTCTTTTTCACACTATTGAAGCCATGACACATGATACGTAAATGTTTTTTTTGTTGGCTTGAAAATGTGTGTGTGTTTTGTTACTGTTCCCAGTGGTTTTTTTATGGATTTCATTGAAGTGTTTGAGTTGGTACTTAATTCGTTTAAATGGCTGATCGATCTTAGTGAGGAGCGGTTGGTTCTCAATATATGTAAGCTGAGTAAGCGGGTGAGGAAACAACCTTCTTTGGGCCTTTTATGACCAACCTCTGAATCTGGTTTTTCTGCATTTTACAATTGTTGGAAATATATTGCAGTTGGGCTGTTCATGTGAGTTTCACTAGTTTAACACCTTTTGTTTTCCCCTAAAGAAATGCAAATTTAAGAGTGCAGCCTGAAAATGTTGCTTGTGTGCTATGACAGAGCTCATGACATTAGTCCACATACCATTTCCTGTCATGCAAACAGGATGCAGACTAATGCAATTTAATACAATAATCCTACAGTAAATTTATTCAGTAATGGAATAGCTCTGCAAAGCTTATAGTGATCACTTTTGTTGATATGGTGTCATCAATCCACCCTGACTCAGTGTCAACAAACCATTCACAAAGTTTGACATGAGCTGTTTCTTTTGTGTTCAACCTATAAAGTGACTGCAAATTGAATTTAAATAGCTTTAACGTTGTATCATCAAAAATGATTAATTGCACATTGCTAAACTGATAAACAACTACTCACAAAACAAGATCAACACGTTACAACTTACACTGCAACAGTTATATAGTTGAACTTGCAGCTATTGAATATAGTGCTGTAGTGTTTGTGTGCATGTCTACAGCTGCAAAAGAAGGGCTGCTATTTTACTGCAAGGTTTAATTTTTACATTGAGGACATTTTTCACTGGTGACGCACCACACCTGTGTTTATATACAGGGAGCATTATTTGGTTGTTGGCTGTGATCGCTAGTGACAGTTGATTATTGAGCTTTTTACACCAGACCAAGTAGTTTGCGTGAAGATGTAGTTGCAGATGTTTTCAGTCCTGCACTGTGTGCCGTGTTGTTCTGTAGGTTTTGTCAGTTCCCTTGTGGTATGACCATGTTTACTGCAGGGTGAATTCCATACCAATAAAACTTTATGAAAATACAGTTGACGGACTGTATTTTGCCCTTAGATCTGGGTGTGTCTTTCCACTGTGTCTCATTTGCTGCTCTGTTTTCTCTCTAATGTGGATTTTCTCAAACCTGTTGACTTTACCTTACTGGGCAGTGTATATGTTTTTCTTACAGTGTGGAGCCACACATATGTTTATATAGTTTCTTGAGGGGATTTGGCCCCAATGTATCCCCTAAAGTGAATCATGTCTGAGGGTTGAGAGTTGTTTTAAGGTTAGGGTTGTAGCTAGGTCTCCAGGAAATCTAGAAAAGTATACGTAATGCCTCCTAAGCGCACATGAAAACACTATATGGGTGTGTGTTTGCTTTCTGGAGTGTATGATGACCTGCCCGCTGCTCCCCTCCTCCTCTAACGCCTGCTTATATGGCAGGCTATAGTGCGACACTGCTATAAATATCAGGTCAGATAGAAGACCATTGTCCAAACACAAATGTAACTTGGCACCCCCAACAATCAGGAGTATCCCACCACCAAAACAGAACCATATGTGACTTCCTGAGTTCCTCCTAGACTGACTTGGTTGTCTAAGTAGTCCTGCTATCCATCCCAAACTTTCCCAGAGAACAAGAAGAATCAATTTGGACTCCAGTCTAATCAAAAGAAATAAATTGCATTTGAGAGTGGGCAGCAGTTGTATGTAACTTTTAATCCCCCTGAGTCACTCTTTGTTTTATGAGCCTTAAATAATTTATGCTGAGTGTCACAAGACAGGATGTTTATCCAAGGTGTCCTCCTACTTGCACCTTTTACTGTACATACACACACATCCGTGTTAGTCCAGGTTTTAGGTTGTGTGAACGCTGACTGATTCCAAGATGAAACCTAAGCAATCCAAGTTTATGAAACATTATCCTCCCTCTGTGGTCAACAGGCTTTACAGAGTTTAGAAAACATAATTAACAGCTAAAAGCACTTTTAAAGTACGTCCTAACAGTTGGTTTGTAGCAGTTTTGTTGGATGAGTGAGTGCTACAAATCTGAGGTGTCGCTCGAAGATCAGTTATCAGCATTTGAGCCACAAAAAGTCAATGGAAGAAGCACAGGCCATATAATTCCTTATCTTTATTGCAAACTATATAGTATAGGAATAAAGTATATAAAACATATATATAATTTCTTTGATGGTGCTGCTAACAGATCTTCAGAAGTCAAATTGTGAAAGAAAAAAATAAACAGAATTTTTTTTTTTTACACCAAATAGTTACTTAAAGGTTAAAAATTGTGTTAAATGTTTGGTGCAGTGTTGTTAAAGTCTCAATGCACAGGTGAATAAGAGAATATCACATCTTTGAAGCTGTGTTATAGTGTAAGTGCACAGCTAACACACACAAAAAATGCTTTTCCATCCTTTTAACCCCGTTCACTATCATCCCTCAGTTTCCCCACCTGCCCCTGTTTTGGTGCTGAGCTTGTTTATGGAGCGATCCCCAGCTCATCGCATCACTCAGCTGTGTACCACATTCATTTGCCATTGCTGGATTGTTGTCTTGGTAACAACAGGAGACACTTTCCATAATGGACTCAAACAGTCACTATGGAAACAAACTTTTTGATTTGCTATTAATAATCCACCACTGAGTGCATATGTGTGCATTGTGCAAGAGATAAACTCACTCTCCTTTTTAAAGGAAAAGAGAAAAAACAGATACTCGCATACCCACAGTCGTCTCCTGTTCTGTTTGTTTGTTTGTCTATCAACAGGATTATGCAAAATTTTAGTCAAAAATTCAGTGCAGTAGTTTTTGTGTAATCTTGCTGACAGACAAACAAACAAACCAACCAACAAAGGATTACTTCATCTGTTTCCTGTAGTTGATGCACATATGCAGACATTTCCATAGACACCCAGACTCTGGCCTCATCCATACCAATATGTTTTGTGATAGAAGTGTTTTATTATGTTTTTATGATGTTTAGGGAACATTTGTAATTGGCATGTAACCAGAAACCCTGTTGTCAATGAATTTCATTTTTATCATGCAAAAACTATAAATTAAATAATTCTTTAGTCTACCTTTACAGTCCTGAACATCCAAAACATTCAAGTTATTAACAACTCAATAACAATAACTTGTGTTTTTATAACTGTCTGGTGGACATACATATGGTTTCATCCTTTTTTCTAGAGGTGTGAGTCAGTGTTTATGTCTTCTTATTTACAGATCAGTGCGTTAGCTCAGTCAGATTGTTATTTGACTCATCAATAAATAAGGGGAAAAACTGTAAGTAAATGAACGCAAGATAACATGTAGTGCATACACCTTCATTTGTTTCTCAAATGTATAGTTTTTACATGTTTATTTTTAGGTCGGGGCACCTTTTAAACTAATGCTGGTGGGTTTGTGCTGTGAATCCCCAGCTGTAGCCACATGTTTTGGTAATCAAAACAGATGGGGATTAATAATGGCACACAGGCAACCACACTTTCACTACAATCAACTCAAATCCTCTGTCGCCTTCCTTATTTTCTCATTGCCGGGACTTCATGTTAATCCCCCCCCCCGCCTCTCTCTTTCCGTGTCTGTGCTCAAACTAAACCTACATCTCTGTTGTCTGAAATTCATCCCCACTCCGGCTTCCCCGTCCCTGTCACCTGCTCTACTTCCATGTCCTGACACCCTTTGATTTTACGTTATACAGGGATCAGCAAACAACTACGATTAAGCTCGAAGCACTTATACTTTTCAAGGGTATTGTCAATAAACTATAGTGTGCAGACAAACTATTTTTAATCTGACAGATGAATTATTACACAGACTCCCATCCAGACCTTCTTGCTTGTAAAATTTGGATTCTCTTGACTTCCCTTGGCTTTATTTCTTTCTTTTTCCCTTTTTTTTTTAATTAAGTGATGCAGTACATAACAAAACATGTGAAAGACATGACAACAAATAAGACAAAACAAAAACAGATGCTAATTACATTTTGGCCTTGGCTTTATTTCAAGAATTGACTTTTCTTGCATCTCCAATATATGCTTGTCTTTATTACTATTGTTGTATGCATTGCTGTGTGTGTTTTTTTGGTTCTCTGATGGCTGTACAACAAATTGCCCCTCACAGGGATAATAAAGTTTTCTAATCTAATCTAATCTAATCTGGTCAGTATCCAAGCATAAGTGGTTATAGATTCACATGTCAAGTAAGTGGAAAATCAATATTGTTAGTTTCTGTGTAAATATTGTGATAGTGTTGCATATAACATAAAAAAACGCATTTAGGAATTTTTGTTGGCGTCAATGGTGTTTTAGACTCATTACATTAGTCTTTCATCTGTTCTTTTTGCAAATAAGCCTAAACTATTACATGATATCATATAAATCCCACAGATTTTTTACTGTAATGTCAGCATTTTGATTATTAGGCAATGATGTTTCACTATTGTGCTTAAAAAAGTGATTATTTTGACCCTTATCCTGAAAGAACAGCTAGATTTTTTTTGTCAAACTACATCGTTCCCACACTCAGCTGCCATCTTTGAGGTTTCTCCACTGATGATAATCTTCACAGTGTTGCCTTTATGACATTTAAATGACTGCACATGTTCTCATGCCAAGAGCAGTAAGCCAGGCATTCTCTGGGAGGGGACATTCTTGACATTTCCAGCCCAGAATGCATTGCAAAACACAGAGGGCACAGAGCTAAGAGGGACAGGCCATGAGAGGAAGCAGAGGGTGAGAGTCGGGGAGTGTGGTGTAATCATCTAAAATCGTTAGGGCTGATGGATTGGCGCTGCCTCTTTCTCTCACTCATGTCGAACAGTGACCCAGTAGCCCCTGCCCTCGCTGGTCGTATGATCAGCTGTTGCACAGAATTGATTTGGAAGAGTAGCATGTGTGTGCGGATGAGACAGACAATGAGAAAAGAGGGATTTATAACAACACCAACCCTTAGAGTGGCTGTGATTGTATGTTTTACTTACTTACAGTAGGTGTGTATAGTTGAAGCTCATGAGCACCAGTCTGATCTATCTGTATTTGTCTGCTCTCTCTCTGTATCTGTATTTTTAGATCTTTGCTTCCAGTGTTTCCACTTCTCTTAATGAACACAAAGCATTTATTATCATACGTCTTCTCTCTTTCCAAAGCAAAGAGCCTTCTTACCCCTGGGCTGTTATTTTTTCGTATTTGATCTTATTTCTCATTAAAACCTCTCTGTGGCATTTACACTATGTGCCACACAGTTTCCATATTCAGTGAATAAAAGGCCACAAAGATTAAATACCAGTGGTTTTAGCAGTGAGTGCTTGACTTTACTTAAGCTGTAGTTCAGTGTTTCTTCAGTGAAGCATCGCAGCATGTGATGTGTCAGTTCTGACATGTTGAATCTACTTAGATTTGTGTGTGTGTGTGTGTGTGTTGTAGATGAGGAGTTTTTGACTGGACACAATCTGTTAGCCAAATAAAGAACCTTTTGCTCTACTTGTTCCCTCACACTCCTGCCTCTCGGCTACATTACACATTACAGCGCTCATTTACCACTTTGTATAAGGGCTCTCTATATCTGAGTGGAAAGGTTCAATAACAACACTCATTGGGATGTGTGTTTGTGTGTGTCTGTGAATGCAGGTGTGTATGTATGTATGTGTGTGTGTGCAGTCGCATTTATGAACAGTGGCAAACACTGTAGGTTGTTTGAGAAGAGTTGAGCTTTTGGCTCTGCCTCAGTGTCAATTGTGCTTCAATAAAATCATGACATGAGCAACTGGGAAATTGTTTTGTCTACTGATCTCCTTCTTGTCACACTTTTGTTTAGAGTGTCGAATGTAACTTGTGGTTTATTGAGATTGCATGTATTTATTAGCTCAGTTCAGGTGAGTTCAGATCTTTTTTTATTTGGTTGTTTGATTAAAAAAGTTTGTTTAGTTTATTATGTCGTGGATAATCCCAATGAGTGAACTGCTGGAACGCTGCTAGCATTCATGGGCCCCATGAAAGCTAAAGGATGTGGGCCCTTTATAAAATTCAGTATGTTATTGATTTGTCGGAGGAGGGGGGTTAATGTACGTGGGGTAGGGGCAGCAGTTATATACGTGGGGGTGTGGTCCATGGCTAACGTAACTAATGCTGGTGTGAAGCAAAAGTGAAACTTAACATGCTTTCAACGTCTGACTCCTGGCTTCTATGCCTCTATTATACAGCAGATCTTACAGGAAATTTTCACAACTTCTTACCTGTATCCACTGGACCCCCTCCACTGCTCTATTCTATGGGCCCCCCAGAAATGCTGGGCCCCATGAATTTGTTATGTTTACCCCCGTCCTTTACAACACCCCAGATTAACTGTATCGATAACAGTAAAAAGGGCAGCTTTAGCCAACATGGCTAGTATCCTGCTGTAGTCCCCGGCCTGATGACAATAGGCCCCCTAAAAAAAAAGGGCTGAGAGACAGAGTAGGTAAAAGGCATGTAGTAAATGATCCAATCTGGAACTAGACCAGGGACTCTGCACTGGATTGCCCCATTATACATCATATTAAATGAGATTAGATTATATTTGATGAGGTAACGCAACATGTATTGTAATGCAGGAGTTACAGTTATTAATGTATGCATGAACTGCAGTGCTGTGAGATGATATAACTTTAGAAACCTGTTGCAGTGTAAAGAAAACATCACCATTTGCAACAAATCTGAGTAAAACAAAAAAAAATTGTCACAGTTGTCATCATGCAGCAGAAAATTAATGAGGCTAAACATAGATTACAACAGTTGAAAAGTATTAATTAAAAATCAGTGCTAAAATGTATGTTTTTGTGAATCAAAATGTAATGTCATGATCAGGACAGGATTATAAAATATTAATAATGGTTAATTCCATTCAATTACTTACTCTATATTTATAAACTTATATTTATTAAGTGTTTATTGTGATGCATTTTTCTTTCGTCTTTTGGATTTTTGTTCACAGCATTAGCAAAAAACACAAATATTTCAGCATTTTGTTGCTATATCTAATTTTCTTCTGCATATTTTCATGTTGAACAAGCATGTGAACATTTAAACAGGCCCAAATAACAACATGAAAATCTAGTTGAGATACTGACACTGAGAACAGATAATTAGCCCAGGCTGACTTCTAGGTGTTATTTCAGTCACCTCTTTGTTATGCAGTGTTTTTGTGATGAGACAGAATCAAATTAATTCAAGATGATGATTACCAAAATAGTTCAGACAAAGGGAAACAGCCACCTTTATGGAGCAGATGAGTCTCCCAGCATGAGAGCTGTCCCACTTCATCTATTTTTCATCTCTCACTCTCTTTGCATCTCTTTTCTGTGTCATTCCACCTCTACCTCTCATCGCATTTTTCACTACTATAATGACATCATATCTCCTACTCTTATAGCTTTTATTACTGCTTCACTTATCTTCATTTCCACCCTCTCTTCCCAGGGGCGTCTCATTTGACACCACTCTGAGTTACTGTCCCTTTGCTTTTTGCTTTTTTCCTTCTTCCTTGTCTTTGCATTGCACTTTTTCTTTGTCATACCGTGTACTGTGTCTAAGCTTTGGGATAAGAGAACTAAACCCTTCCTTCATTAAAGGGGAGGAGGCACACACAGCGCTCACAGGACGTAGGACATGTTATTGTGTTGGCGCCTGTAATTCTTTCTCAGCTACAGATAAGATCGTACAACAGTTATGCAGATGGTTTGTGATACACTATCTCAATTTGCCCTAAAGCTTCTCGTCCTTTCCTTGTTACTTCAGAAATGCATTTGAGCGCCGAATTTGTGCAGATAGTCACCTCTAAAATACATTACGAAGTATTTTAAGCCATTGATGTGTGTCTTTGAAATAAAATGCACACTTTGCAGACACCCCAGCATTCACAGCAATGACAGAGTTTAACCTCTCTTTTGAAAAATGATAACTTAATTTCCAACTCCGACCCAATCCTGAAAATCCATCCCTGCTTATGGCGCCCTCAGCCCTTCAGCCCTGCCCTGACCTAATTCGAACAGAAGCCTGCATCTCAGCACAGCACAGCTCAGCATGGCATAGCCTGCAGTTCCTGGAATACACACGAGCTCAAAGACACACACACACAAACTCATATATGCCTGCTGTTTGGCCCACTTATGTATCTCCATCTGCTCACAGCAATGTATCCCTCTATAGCAGTTTTAACTACACTTCTGGACTTGTCATATACATCTTCACACAGTTTTTCTCTGTCGTTCTTATCCCTTATTACCCATAGTCCCCCCGCCAGACAAGCTGTCCACATATTAGCAAACTGGCCTGGAAAGACCGCCCATGTGCTTTTTATCTAAGGTCCCAGAAATCCTCAGGGAAGCGTGTTCTCTGCTTTGCAGCTTAATTACAATCTACTAAATGATTTTTTTCAGAATATAGTTTTAATGTTAATCCTGTCAGTGTGTCTCCTTGAAAAAGAGGAAAGTATGTTTTATTTTACTTTATTTTTTTATTTTTATTTTTTTAACCTTTATTGAAGCGACACCAAGTGACAAGGGAAGTTATGTACAATAATATACAATATTTACATTTACACTGAGTCATCATAGTGTGGGGGAGGGGGGGGCGTTAAGATTTATGGCATGTAATGTACAAAAGCAACAAAATGTGTAACTGAGCAGGTAGTATGAATCAATGTCCCGTCTTGGTTGTGTAAATGTTTTGTGTGTGGTGGAGTGTATAAGATGTGTATGTGGTGTTTTATTTTACTTTAAAAGGAAACTCTTGAAGCTGTATGAATTGATTTCAGGATAGTAATGTTAATATACAGTATGCCTGCAGCCTTGTGACAAATGCACAGTGTTACGCAATAATCTGGATATATGGGAAGTATGTACAGCAGTAAAAACAAACATTTCAACAAAAAAACAGCATCTGTAAACCAAACAGGTAATATTTAGTGTGACCTCCCTTTAACCCTTTTATTCAGACAATATGACATTTATGGCATTAATTTTCTGATGTTTTATACCAGGTTTCATTCAACACATGTCTCTTTCAAATGTTTCTTTCTGCTTCTTGTCATGGGGTCAGGGTTCACATTAAATAGTGAGTTTAACCTTTAGAATTCATTTAGTTCAGTTTTTTTGTGTGTCTTTTAAGGCTGTGCACATTTTCCATGTATTTTCTTGTTGTAAGTGAAAAAAAGAGAATGAAAAATAAATATATATGCTCATTTCAACCCTGCCAAAACAATAAAGTTAAAGGTTGCCTAAGACTTATAAGTGATATATCTGGTCTCCTGCAGCTGCTGAGGAAGATAGCATGGTACAACTTGTTAGATGTTTTGCGTTCTTTGGCAGCTTCCTGTGAATTCTGCTGGTCTGTGTTGTTACTTGTTGAGCAGTTAACAAACAGACCATTTCTAGCTTAATCACTGCTTCTGCAAAACAAGCTTTACAATATCACAATCCAATATCTGACTGTAAATTATTAGCCATTGCTGCACTTAGATTTACAGATACACAGTAATGTTCGTGAAGTATTCTGGTCAGAGCTACCACTAGCAGGATGCAGTTATAAGGTCAGTATTTGTTTGGACTTGTTAGTTTTTTAACTCCTGTCATTAGTAGAAACACTTTTCACATCATTGATCTCTGTATTGCTTATAATTTTTGTTTTTTGTTTTACATTTTCCCTCCATGAAATCCAAAATTTTAAGCACATTAAGCACTAATACCATTGATCAGAACAGGAGAGATGACAGTGGGATTCTTCCCTAGCTCCACTGTCTTGGACACATTTATGTTCAGAAAGGACGATTGTGAAAGTGCTTCGTCGTTGTTGTCATCTTCATCTTCGTATGCAATTTCTTACATCTTCTGTGATGAAACTACTTGTCGGATTCATTTCGCATTTTATATTTAGCTTCGTTGGGACAGTTACTACAAAGTTTGTTCACAGTTTTGAATTTTTTTATGAATTTTTTAAATATAAAAAGTTTGCTTTCTCTAATAATGGTCCATATTTTGATGGCTTATAACATGGAAATAGTTACAGATATCAATATAGTTACTACTGAGTACTGATAGGAAGTCTTATATGGACTTTCATTTAATTTGTTGCTTTCTCCTCCAGTGAAAGTACCACTCACTTCTATTGGGAGATTGATCTCCTGCATCCAGACCACAGTACTCTAATATAGCGGCAGAACCTGACAACTTTGCAAATTCAATTCGGTGAGCTACAGGGGCATTGGTAGTATTTTATTTTATTTTTTAATGATTGTTAGTATTGGCTTTTATCAGCCTTGTTGACAAATGTGATGTCAAGTCAACAGTGCACGGAACATGTAAGAAACTGCATTGTGACTTTAAAATGACTAAATCCCTACAAAAGAAAACCCTTCATAGAAAGATGTGTGTCAAAACTTTTCAGATTGCAGTTGCAGCTCAGAGGTTGTTTTTCTTTCATGTAGCAAGGGGGATTTTCAAAGCACAGATAGCAGACGGAAAGAGAGCGACAATCCTGCCGCTATGTGACTGAAATATTCACCCTTATTCTGGCACAGTATTTTCTGCGATCCAGACTATCTGAAAAGTAAACAGCAGAGCAGCACAGAGAAACAAGCAGTGTAAAAAGGGGTTGTCATAAAAAACAAAGAACAAACATAAGGTAATAGTTACCATTCAAATCAGGACTTTCAGAACCCAGAGTTTCATGGTCATACATCCCTTTGACCAAATATATGAATGACTCCCTTGTCTTCAGTTATGACTCATGAACTATTCAGTTTATGAGCTTGATCGTTTTTTGGCATCAGTGGGCCAAAATTCCATAACTACCTTTCAGCATATTGTAATTCAAACATTCTGAGTGAATATGAAACTTCTGCACGTATTCCTTTTCTGTGTTTGCAGGCTGTAGAAAATTACTCTCTGATGCACCAGTTTTGTCTTATTACAGATATTTTCAGACTAGGTAGAGCAGGGGTGTCTAGCTCCGGTCCTCGAGGGCCGGTATCCTGCATGTTTTAGATATTTCCCTCTTCCAGCACACCTGGTTCAATTAATGATC
>JAPQRP010000024.1:26514968-26525336 GCA_037367295.1 Apogon hyalosoma | reverse complement strand
GGGCCGGTATCCTGCATGTTTTAGATATTTCCCTCTTCCAGCACACCTGGTTCAATTAATGATCAGCTCATCATCAGAATCTGCAGAAGCCTGATAATGATGTAATGGCTTCCAGGTGTGGTGGTGGAGGAGGGAAATATCTAAAACATGCAGGATACCGGCCCTCGAGGACTGGAGTGGACACCCCTGCAGTAGAGGGTTAAATACATGATTGACAGCTCTAATTACCAAATGCTGATCAGATTCTGTTTGACGTGACTGACATAATTCTACTGCTCTACCCAGTGAATTGATGCATGAAACAATGTCAGCTCATCTATATTTATATTTAGTCTTTAGATTTGGACTGAGAGGAGAGAGCTGCAGAAGGAAAGAATGTATTTTTAAACTCTGGTGATTTCAGCTTTTGATGTTAGCTGTTTCTAAATTAAATGTCTCACTTTACTGAAAACATATCAGGTCATTACACCAAAAAAATGTCTGTATCTTCTGAAATAATGAAACAAATACTTTAAAAAGATTAAATGTTGACTCAGTTTCATTTAACATTTTGTGTGAAACCACCGCCCTGATTATAAATCTACTTGAAGTCGCTCTGTAGTTTGGGTTGAAGCATGCCATAGTTCTCACTTCCACTGCATTGTTGTGCACTGAGGGTTCTAGGTTAAAGAGTGATTCTGATTGTGTAGATCTTCAGGTTTAGAGTATCTATAGAGCTATAGAGCAAAGATGTTCTATGAAGTTTCATGGCCAGTATCACAGTTGGGTGTCCCTCAGCTCTGATTGGACCAGATGGTCCATCCCTATGTCTCACTGACCTTTCCACAGTTACCATTTTGTCATCTGTTTGCATACCTTCTTGACCAACTTCTCAGCAGGACAGATGGCATGAGTGGTTGCAGTTTGAAAACGTGGGATTTACAGGGAAAAAAAAAATATGGCAGAAACTCAAAGATCTATTTTCTCAAAACACCACATCAGATGAGGAATGTTTCCTTGTTTAATTTATGATCAAACTCAACATTGGTATTTAAAACTTACTCTGCATTTTAGTTTTTCTCACACAACATATGTTTGTACTGGCACAGACACCGATGTTCACAGCAGATGGTAACGAAAGACAAAACAGTCTTCAGAAAAAGGGAAGAGGAGCATTAGCTGGATCTGCACAAAGAAATACAAAATTGTGGGTCTTATGTGATGATCGCATGTTTATACATATGTATGTTTTTAGTGTATGACTACAAAGATGAAAAGGCCCTATTTTAGCTGTTAAGAATATTATTTTATTAAGAGTATTGCTTATAATATACTGTTTTTGGTAACTGTGGATGATCTAAGTCATTATAGCTCAGCTGGTTTTATCACTCAGTAAGTTATATTTACACTGATACATGTTTGCTTTTATGTTGGCTGTGTGCGTGTGGTTATGTATTTTTTGGAGCACAAATGCACACCTGATGCCATATCAGATCCTAAATGTTCAGTTTTAAATTCCTGCGATGCACAGACTGAGCCATAGTTGGCTTTGCACATGAAAAGGTTGCTTGTAGCGACAGAAACTAAGCAACACCATTCCTGTATTTCAAGCATTCAGCTCACTCAGGAACAGACAATGTTCGGAGATGGAGAGATGTAACGAGGAGATTAACAGAGTGAAATAAAAATGCTAATATTTGAACTTCGCTTTGGAGCATTAATATAAAATGGCTACCGCTGCGATTTGTGAGAAATACATGTTTGGACACAGATTTTGTGCACAAGACATTGAACACCATATACTTTCTGCTTCATATATACTGATGGTTCCAGTGGGGTGTAAATATTTACACTATATGAGGCTTCACACATTTAATATTCGGTTCTGTCAGTCTATATTTAAACTGTTGCATAAGGTATTTGCTCTGTAAATTTCAGAGAAAATGCCCAGTGTTTGGACAGTGGCAGTAAACGTGTCTCTATTGAGGATTTGGCAGTTGATCGTTGTGTACTAGTACTCTGTGTGTGTGTGTGTGTGTGTGTGTGTGTGTGTGTGTGTGCACGCATTTGTGTGTGTGTGTGTATATATATCCTCTTCCTGGACACAGGTCCCATGGTGGTGATAAGAATGTCCTGTTAGGAACAGGAACAGCTCAGTAGCCTCAGCTCACTGTTGTTTACTCTACAATCCAGCTAAAACCCTGCAAGGATTAAGCTCAGTAAACTCACCACCCTGTCTCTCTCTTCACCTACCAAATAAATGCCCTCAATGTGAAGAACCCTCAATGTTCTTTATTTTTTCAGAAGGTGTTTCTCTAACACAGTAAAAAATGGCTTTTGTTTGTTTGTTGTGCTTGTTTATCTGAAGGCATTTTGCCCCGTCTCTCTGCAGAATTGAATATTTATTTTTACTAAAATTGAATTTCTAAGAAGACACTGAAAACTGAAGTAGTCGCTTGTTCATCAAAATATTTCATTAACTCAACATTAAAAACAAGCATCTACAACCATTGTCATTTGTCAAACTACATGGGTTTTACCACTGTCATATCTGATGCTGCTGAAAACTGTATTTTAACTGAAATATTTGAATGTATTGAAAGGATTTGTGGTGCAAAACTTATTAAACATTTTAGATCAGTCTTTGAGATTATAAATGTAAGCTATAATGGGTATAAATAAGGAATAGGACTAAATTATATGCAAAAAATACCAGAAATTAAAACACTTTGACTATTGCAATTATTTTGATAGTCATTCTGATTGAGTTATATGTCATGATACAAAAATTATGTGACTTTTTATTAGGTCTCTACCAACCAAACATGTCCCCATCTGTCCAAATCTGTTTTCTAGGCCAGTCATCTCTGTAGTTCCACATTCCTTCATTTATAATGGTATGTTTTGGCACATTTTGCCTCTGTCCAAAAATTGCAGCTCCTACCATTTAGATATTGCACTTGGCTATAATGAGATTTCAATAATATTTTGATTAACTGTTGAGCCCTGATGTAGAAGCATGATCCTCACCAGTGCGTTTCTTCATGAATATTTCAACAAATTCCATGTCACATAATCTGTGCACTTTTATCAAAACATGAAAATTGAACTGAACATTGTTTAGTCTACTTTTTTTTTTTATCTCCCTCCACTTCAACAGCTTAATGAAAATTGTTCTTTATCTCTTACATAACATAAGAGTCTGTTCGTGTCAGGTATTGGCTTTGGCAGCTAAACAATGAATATTATAATTATTACCCACAATGACAGTCATTTTGATCAGAAGTGTTTCACAGAATCAAGTGCAAAAGTGAGAGTGGGTGTGCTTCACCTTTTTAACCCATAAAAACCCAAATATCCACCAAAACCAGCTACTGATCTAAAATGTTTACTAACTTTAAAACCAGTAATCCTATCAATATGTTTAAAAATGTGGCATAAATTGCAGTTTGTCATCTTTTCATGGTCATCAGATATGACCCATTTGGATGTTCAGAGGCTCCGTAGTGAATGTGCAAACACTGTCAATCTTCTACAACATTGATTCACCAGTAAAACCCATGGAGTTTGATAAACGATAGTGGATGAACATGCTTGATTCATGTTCAGTTAATGGTAGATTTGCTGAAAAAGTCACTTTTCTCTTAGGTGTTCTCTGTTTTTGATATAATAATCCTCAAATGTAATCTCATAATGGTCATTAAAGTACATGATCAGTAAGTTAAATATAGGAAAATATCTGAATTTCACTGAAAAAATGTGAAGTATAGAGGATAATATTATAATATATGGTGATGAATCGCTTAAGAAAGGTTAAACAGAGAAAAATTCATTTGGGAACTGCCAGAAAGGTAACACTGGGTCTGTATGGGTTAATGGCATTTAGATAAACTAGGACTGATGATAATGCCATCCTGCAGTTTTTCGCAACTCAGAAAGGAGGAAGTGTCATCTAGAACTTCATGAAAACTGGGTCCATTGCCATTTGGTGACAGGAAGTAAAGGGTTTATTTATGATTAACAGTGTTCTGCTTGTCTGAGCCTGTGGTTCAGCTGACCTACAGTGACTGTTGTAACCCTTTAAGACCTAAAACTATTTTTGTGGGGACTTCCAAACTAGGTTTTCTCTACTTTAAACCTTCCCGAATTGATTTGTCATGATTTATTATTTACTATCTACTGTATTTTGCATTTTTAAAGAAAATCTGGATTTTACTTATATTAAATGTTCTAATTACTTACATGTTCCTAAAAGCCCAGAGGAAATTTAAAGGTTATTATATCATAACTACAGTGGCCCAGACAGGCAGTAGCCCAAAAACCTGTCCACTATAAGAAAAAAAATGGAGATTGTGATTTATTTTAAAAGAAGTATCTGAGAAATAAATGTACCCCTTAAATGAAAATACACTTGCATAAAAAAGAAAAAAAAATAATAAAATAAATTTCTACAAAGAAATAAAATAAACTTGTTTGATTTAAAAAAAAAAAAAAAAGAAATAATCTCCTCATATAGAATAGAATTCTACAAAAAAAGTGTCTCATCAAAAATTACACATTTATTAAAAAACAAAGTGTTTGGAAATATAAAACTTCTTATGCCTAAAAAAGAAAACCCCTTCAGTTTTTCATAAAAAAGGTTCATAAAAAAAAAAAAAAACACCATCCACCTTTTCAGTTAAGGGGGTGCTGTTTACCCTAAAGGTCTCTTGCTTTAAAATTAGGCCACAACAAAAAATAAAAGCATAGGCTGAAAATGTTTAAGGCCTTCAGCTAATGTGGCTATTGCAAAGGAAGTAACCCACAGGAAGTGGAGGTGGGTGATTCAGTGTGTCCATGTTCACTTTGAAGCCTCTGAAAGTCCAAATGGTCTTATCTGGTGCCGCTGAAAAGCTGAGAAACTGTATTTTAACAGAATTATTTTAATATATTGATGGGAATTGTGGTGCCAAAGTTATTAAACATTTTAGATCAGTCTGTGAGAGTTCAAGTGTAAGCAATAATGTGGTTCAGTGAGTTTGCACTTCCCTTAACTTCATGAGCGGACTCATGAGATCTTAAACTACTTCTACTGGATGGGAAATGTGGAGTAAAGTCATATGGAATCATTAGGTTCTAAGATGGTTTATCCTTGTTATAACATAACTATCAATGATGCGTTAGAATAATGTGTTCTCAGATTTGCCCATTGTTTATGTGAACCCCTGGATGACACTTCCCTAGGGCCCTTTGGTCTGTCAGTAGGAGTATGGAGAATGTCAACTAAATCCTCCAGATGCTGTAGAGGAATTTGCAGCACCAACGCAAGCTGGACTCCTGCCAAAACTAATGGCCTCTCTGTGGCAGTTTTACTCTGTAGTTTAGATGTGACCACAAGGCTTCGCTCTCAGGATAATTGTTACTTTGATCAGGAAATGTGTTCAGTGTTCTGTCAGCTTTGAGGTTAATAACACCAGAGGAGCCTTATGTAGGTCAGCCACAGTGAAGTCTTGGAATCAGGGATAAAAATGAAAACAGAAAAGTAATTGTGAAATCCAGATTTTCCTTTGTAACTTTAAGTATCCCTGGTGAAATCTTCTCACATGCAGCTGGGTCATGTTGTGGGTTTGGTTTGTGTTACATGTGATAACACTACATATTATATTATTACAAACCGAAGAACTTGTAATGTTGAATTAGGAGGAAAAATTATTGTTTGTGGTTTCAAATCCAATGTGGACCAAGGGAAGTTTTGTCTTAATTCAATTCAAGTTTATTTAAATAACACATTTAAAAACAACTTCTGATGACCAAAGTGCTTTCCAAAAATGCATAAATGGAAATCAGTAATACACAACAGCATATAAAATAGGTGAAACATAACACATTAGACACATTAATGGTTGATTTTAAAAGCTAAAATGCCAGAATTGATCTTAACAGCAGCTGTTTTATACCCAGTGTGCAGTTTTCATAGAGTGGTTGTTGTCTCTAGGTCATGAGGTTTCTTTTTTGGTGATACTGGAACCAGGCGGTCCTTTCTAGTTTGTAAAGCTGATAAGCTAATTGATGTGTATCTGAAAACCTAGACATTGGATGGTTCTTCTCTGCCCTGACGGTGCACCTGTCTTTGGTCTTAAAGATACAGTATGACACAGACTGACAGCAGACGTGACATGATCCTGGACCCATGTAAACACTCCTCAACTCTAAGACAGATGTTTTCATTTTGGTTTCAAATGGATGTCAGTTTCATTTAACCTGAGTTGTGTAAGGAAATAGACACATGTTTGAGCATCTACATTCACTAGATTAGATGATATCCTGTTCCAAAACACACACACCTGTTCATCTTAAGCACATGTGCTCGGTAGTAAAACATTAGGGGAAGTTTGAGTAAGAATTAATGCAAACTTCCCTATAAAACTGCGGCCAACCATATGCACCTAAAAATATTTTTCTCTTTGGTTTAGATGCACGTTCAGCTAGTAGCTTTCCATGTAACAGTCATTCATCATCATTTCAGTAAAAATGAAAGTACAGCCTCTTAAAAATCAGGGTTGTAAAAAATATTGTTATGCCAAATTTAGGACAGGTATAGTTCTGCATGGAAACGGTTTTTGATTTTATTTTGCAATGGGCTTAGGTTGTTTCCACCTGAAAGCAAAGAGATGTTTCAAATGAATTCATTTTTAAGTAGATGACAAACTGGAAGAAAACTCCAAGGCACTCTCTGTAAACATTAAAATGCCTTTATTACCATGGCATGGTCATATCTAGACCTTAGGTTTGTCATCTACTTTATGAATCCCTTTTTCCAAAGAGCACCTCGAACAAACTCTTTTTTGGTCCTAGAAGCATTCCTTCCCATTTGAAATTTATTTTTAACCCCATCTATATTATAAAAGCCAAGTGCCCTCCGTGTGCGTGTGTCTGTCTCGAGAATCACACAAAATCCAGAAGGAGCTGACTGCTGCAGTTTACCGTACTTATGTATTTTTGGTCAAGGAAGACAGTAGCAAAAACGGCAAGTTGACAGGACCAATTTTTTCATGGATATTAGTAATTTTGGAATACAATAGCCTTACAATCATGTTGCTGTGCCCAGAACACTTTGGCGGTGACTGCTGGACAAATGCGGTACAGCATGAACAAATACACAACAGTGATCCCCACGGGTCAACACACTAGTTTAAATTAATTGTGATGTTAACACAAAAATAAGATTATTGTTAACCAAAGGCAGGGGTTTGCTTTTAACTTTAGTAGAGACCCATAAAACAGGGTTGTCTCGTTAGTTAATAATATCGTTAACCAACTTAAGATGACGTGATGTTCTACGTTAGAAAGACTCGCAACAATAGGCAACAGGATTGATGTTAAAATGACATGGCTTTTGACTTGTTAGTTGTTACTGATGCTCTCTGACTGATAGCGCAGCTCCCGATGTCTCTTTTGGTGATGGCGCGACAGATTTAACAGACAGTACACACAGAACAAATGTTATCGTAGTTATTGCACTTCCTGTAAGTCTATGTACACAGCCAGAAAGGCAGGATAGTATAAACAAGTTCCTTAAATGTTGGTCCAGTTCTGTCCTTCCACAACACTGGTTGGGACTAGGGGTGTGTATTGGCAAAAAATCTGGCGATACGATACAAATCACAATACTCGGATCCTGATACAATATATCACGATATATCATGATACTGTTAAACAAAGCAGTTTTTGGGGTTTTTTGTTTCTTTTTTTAAATAATTATTTCCCAGAAGAATTGAATTACACCAGAAATATGCACACATACCAAACACATTTTTATTTGATCAGAACAGGATCTAATGCTGTGTCACAAAATTTTCCTCCGTAAAAACTTTAAACCTAAATTATGTTTTACAGACATTACAGTTTAAGATCCTGCCCAAATGTCCATATTCTATTTGTTCATAACTAACACTGTAACATTATTTTTGTACAATCCCAACAAAGGAATTAACATCTGCCTCTCTCAGACAATAAAAAGTGCTTTTAGGTTGCTTCAAATAACCATTATTTAATAAAACAGCATTAATAATAATAAATAAAATATAAACAAAAATGAACCTCTGCCATATCTGCATTTGAATAAATACCTAAAAATTTCGATACAGTACTTTTAAATATCGATACAGTATTGTGAAATGAAAAATAGCAATATATTGCAGAACTGACATTTTCTTACACCCCTAGTTGGGACTGTCCCTATACTGGAGATGTGCACAAATGATCGATCCATAAAATTGTAGTGGTGGGGGTTATCAACCACTTTTTATTAGACGTGGGAGTGGGAGGCAAATTTCTAACTTTATTTTCACTTCATAGAGAATCAGAACTAATGTTTTTTTTTTGCGCCGCTGTTGCCCAAGTACAGTATAAGTTTGTAAGTTAAGCTCTTGAAGTATAAAAACATTAAACAGTATGCTTGTGATCACTTTACTTTGATTATTACTGTTATTGTGGTTCAGTTGGAGGGCATACGGTATGACTAAACTAAACAATTAATCGACTTGAATCAGCTTGATTATTAGTATTTTTAGCAGTGACACAAATTGCCTCTTTGCATGAATGTGTTTTCCATTTTCCAGTAAAAGTCTTTGAAACTTATAAAATGTTTAGCCAAAACCTTTGTCCATGATTACACATATTTAACTCAAGTAACATTTACTTTTCCATTGCAGTCAATTACATTCAGTACTATTTCGTAATGCAAGTGTCTGTAAAATGTCTCTTTGTTTTATTCCCATCTTTTGTGGACCATTAGACTCCAACCCTTGAGCTACAAACAGTGGAATACACAGATGCTTTTTATTAATCCTAATTACTGGAACATTTGTATACAGTACTTTGACATTTGTCTGGCTTTGTTTTCTCTATGACTCACAAAGTATCACAGCCAAAAGTGTACAAATAGAGCCAGCAGCTGCTAGCGTGTGAGAGAGCTGTCCTGTAGCTTTTGAAAAATTACTAAATATAAAAAAGAGTCATGGCCATACAAATCAAAATAATATCAAAGCACAATGAGGCCTCCGTTCACTCATCTACTTGTAAAATTGAGTTTCTGTAATTAATTTTGAGACACAACACTCACCAAGGCCTTCGGTTCTTTGTGTTGTTGCTGTAGTGTGGTTTACATTAGAAATCATCAGAGAGTTTACAGCAGTTGTGTGTGATTTTAACCAACACACTTTATTGACGTAGACACAAGGAATTTTATACGTGATAAATTTGAGACCACTCCCACTGTGTCTCTATGTACATCAGCAGGGTGGAAACTTTGAAGCAGCGGAGGATGTTTCATTTCATGTAACCACATCATGTCCTCATCCTTCTACACCTTCAGCTTCAACAGCAGTATTTCTGTCATAGTTTGCTTACACTTCTGCATCAGTTGGAGGGTTTCCCTTCCGTATCTCAGTGCTGTTTTTATATTAGTGTTGACGTATGACGCTTGAGCTTTTGGTCTGAGCCCAAAATGCCTGGACCACTGCCAAAAGCTGCTGGTGTATTTATTTAGGTCATGGGAAAAAGTCAAAGCTGATTTCTTAATTTAAAGTTCTATTGCTTAACAGTCAAGAGACAGAAACAAAGTCATAAAGAAATGAAATGTTGATGTTCTTTAGGAAAACCAACTAAATATATTAGGTTGCAGTGCAGTCTTATGTATGCCACAATAAAATCACACTCAGTACAGCTTTCAAAGACACACTTTATGCTTCCACTGAGCTAAACCTCCGCAGTGGATATTTTGCTTCTAACTGATTACAATACTGTGTCCAAAACTTGACTCAGCAACCATAAGGCTTCAAGAGGAGGCCGACGTTAAAAATAGCCACAGTCTGGTTTTAGTGAGCAACACTTTATACCAATGCTTTACAGCCTATTTAGCATCAAACGACTTCACTTTTTACATCCATTCGAGGTCACAGATGCATGTGAGAGCTGTGTTAAGCACTCGGTGATGAATGGACCGAGGTCTGACTAACTGACCTGTGTGTTTGTGTTTCAGAGGAGCTTTCTCTGAGGTGGTCCTGGCCGAGGAGAAGAGGACCCAGAAATTGGTGGCTATTAAATGTATCCCCAAGAAGGCGTTAGAAGGCAAGGAGAACAGCATAGAGAACGAGATAGCAGTCCTGCACAAGTAAGTAGCTTCCCAGATTTGGCAAATTAGCTTTGACACACCCTATGTTACATAATACTTACTGGTTTTACTTCATTATACAATAGGGGAAAAAAGGTTTTGGTCACCTTTAAAATTTTATGCAATCTCAAATATCATGACATAGTCGTGAAAAAAATGATTAGACCATCAAAAGTCATCAAAAACAATGGTTATGCAATCAAGTACTAACTCCTGTGTATCATGTGACTAAAACA
>JAPQRP010000024.1:26464156-26510719 GCA_037367295.1 Apogon hyalosoma | reverse complement strand
AAATGCCGGTTTCTTATGTTATTTTAAGTAGTTGGTGGTTTAAATCTAGAACAGTTTCACAGTTATAGACTAAAAAAAGAGCAAATTACTTTGAAGAGATTGACAAGGAAAGAAAAAAAAATGCTATTTTTGAGCATTGCAACCTTATTATGAGACACAAACCTTCACCCATACTACTGAAATGTAAATAAGATGGAATCTTATCAGCTAATTTCAAGATCTCTTTTATTTTGTAAAGCGTAAATATAATGTCTTATTTCCGGAAATCTTACCAGGAAAATGTCCACTTTTTTTCAATTTACAGAATTATTTTAAAGCAGAATTGTTGTAATATACCTAACCAAATGGAAGATTAGCCTAGATATTGAATCAAATTTGGATTGAGGAAATGGGTGGTGATACCCAACCCCACTGCAAACATGTTCTATTATTTTTTTGACTACAGGATACAGTTCATTATTTACACAATTAGTTATTTTTATAATTTTTGTTAGTTATTGTTTTAACTATGAAGCCAACAGCACATGTAAGCTGGATTTTGTTGCTCCTTCCTGTGGGGTAAGAGCCAAACTCTGACTTAAATGTCACTTGTTTTGCTGTGTTTCTTCACTAGTTTGATATTAATGGTTATAACCTCTTCAAAGAAATAGAAATATTTAATCATAGCTTATGTGTGTAATAGCCTAGCTAATGTGGGTCTGCAGATCTTGATGATCCTTTTGGGATGAACTCATTGAACTCATACTTGTCTCTGTAGTAAGATGAAGCGTGTGATGCATGTAACATGATAGTAGTTTGATATACTGGTGATATTGCTCTGTAACTTCATTACAGTGTTTGTCTGGCTGTCCTTCCTCCTCTCATGTGATCTAGACCAAACATTTACTCAAACAGAGCCATGTGCAAATATAATGACTAATCACCCTTTGCTAAGTCACTTTTGTAGTCATACCAATCTGAAGACTTGGCATGAAGAGGCTGTGTTGAAAATCTGCAGAGATCTGTGTAACATAACTGCATGTACTGTGCATTTTTAATGGGATTGTCAAGAGGATCCCAGTCAGTTCATGTTGGACATTAGAATGACTGTGAGCCTTTTACCACTGGAACATTACTCATTAAGTTTTTGGCCTGAAAACACCAAAAGTCCCATATTTTTTAGATGTGTAAGTGTTGGAGGACTACAGCATGTTTTTAAACACATTGTCATTATAGTCTCTGTGAAATTTAACAGGCGCCTGTTTGTACTCAGTTGTCTCTTTGGCAAACAGATTGTAGAGTTTGTGTTGTTACTCAACATGCTTAAAATCTCATCACGTATTCTCTGTTCATGCAAGTTATTATAAAGTAGATTATGATTTTCCTACTGTTAGATGAGGTTTTTTAGAAGTCATGCATTCACTAGACCTGGCTTCTTATCACACTGATAAGAAGCCAGATTCTCTTACTGTTAACTCTCACAGACATAAACAGCCACCAGCGACCAACAGCATCGACTGATCTAAGATGTTTGCTAACCACTAATCCTATCAATATATAAAAATAATTCAGGTAAAATGCTATTTCTCAGCTTCAAACTCTGTAGTGAATGTCAAAACAATGTCATTTTCTCCAATAGTAATTTACCCAAAACACTCATGTTGTTTGATATGTGGTAGTGGTTGTAGACACCTGTTTTTGCATGATTTAATGATATATTTTGCTGAAAAAGTTTTAATATAATAGCCTTTGAATTTACTCTGAGCTTTGTGAACTTCTACATGATCAGTAAATTAAATAATGAAAAATTCCTGATTTTCACTGAAAAAGGCTAAATTCAGAGCATAATCCTATTACAAATAGTGATATATCACTTGTGAAGGGTTAAATGTGCAGAAAAAAGCATTTGGAAGTTGCGAAAAAACTAATTATAAGTCTTTAGGGGTAAATAAACTGGAATCATCGAATGTGTGATTATTCTACAGAATAGGTTTCTGTGAAGAAACATTTAACAGAAACCACAGGATACTTTTTGGCACTTATCCTCCTTTAGCAACTCATTTATCCAAAAGATTCCTATAATTAATCTATAGAGTTTGTGATCATTTGGACAACTTAACAGTCTGACGATACCGGCATCAGTAGATCTGCCACTTTCCCCCTGATGTCTGATATGGTCATTACTGGCTGCAGTGGAGGCACTTCTGTCTTCTAATTTGCTGACTGCTTTGTGCTGAGGCCCAGCGAGACCCAAAGGTGCTGACAGGGGTCAGTAAATGACTCACCAGCCCTCAACCGACATCTCAGTTCTCTGCCAATTACCTTGACCGTGTCCGCCATCCCTCTGGTGTTGTATATCACCCACACAAACACCTCTGCAAGTAAATGCAGTGTACTGTATTTACCCACCGTCTGTTATTGTGAGTGACGGCACATGCATGAGCTCACATTGGTTCACACGTGTCTGCTCACTCTGCAGGTTTAATCCTTCATTCATCCTTCACTGAATCGGACTACTGTATCCATCCATACCAAGATAAGCAGATGAATTAAGGCGTTCATGCATTGTTAGCATTGTTACAGTAAGGATCAGAGTTATTGCTGTAATCCAGTATAAGCTCAGATGGACACACACACTGTACTTCCAGTACAACTCAGACACGTGGCTTTATATTGGCGTGCTCTTTACCTTAAATCCACTCAATAAACTGTAGACTCTACACATATAGACCAGACAGATACCATTTTTATTACACTTACCTGGCATAGTTTAAGAAAGATTTTTGTAGAGACTCTTGTGGTGTATTTAACAAAATAAAGCACACTATAAATAAAATAAATTTAATGATATCCCAGACAACATCTGTTACTTAGATGATTTATAGCATTTTAAATAACTCTTTCCAGACATTTAGTGTGAGGTTTTGACCTGTTTTTGATACATAAACCTCCAACTTTCTTGTCAGTGCTGATTTGATGACCTGGAATTTCTGCTTTCAAAAGACGCAGACCAAAATGCCTCTGGATAGAGAAGGAAAAAATTGATCGCCGGCACTTCAGTGGGTCAAAAAATAAACCTTGACAAAGTCTCAGTGTCATCAAAATGCGCTGGCAGCTGTATTATTATTGTTGGGGTTTTTTTTTGTTTGTTTTGTTATTTTGCTTTTTTGCACTACTTACTTTCTGAACATCAATGGTAAATTTTTTTCACAACAGTCTGTTTTTGTCATTTTGCTTTTTATGCTGAAGGATATTAATCAATAAACCTACAATGAGCAACAACTCGCTGGTAAATGTAACACAAAAAAAATTATCTTGGAAATATGGGAATACTCATTATTGCTTTAAGTGTAGTTGTTTTCATGGAAGGGACTGAACCAAACAGAATGTCATCAGCTGAATCAATACTAAGTTATACTCCTTTTAAAGTATTATCTCTTTTCTAGATCATAACATCTAGCGTCTTAAGTTTCAGTAATCATTCTGAACACATTAAATGCAACAGAATCATGGGAACATATTTTCGAGCACTTAAAAATCATAACACAGCTGTAGATGAAACATACACACTCAAACGAATGGTTCTGCCGCTGACTAAAGCTGGACCAATGTCGATGTAAATAAAATCTACAGTGAAGGCAAGCAGAGCATGTGTGGTCTGAAATAAGTAGAAGGAAATGAGTGAGAGGGTCTATTCAGAACATGAAGTGATGTAGCTGTCAATACGCCCTGCACTCATATATCAGAAATATATCATTATCATATTACTGTCTGTTACAGAGAGAACAGTTCATGTTGCGTTCAGGGTCTCCCCTTAAGGTTGGACAAGTGGGCTTTCCTGCATAGACAAAGGCTCATGCTCAACTGGAAGAATCAAAGGTGGCAGGCCATCCCAGTATCAAACCTGACCCACCCTAGTGTAGATACACGTCTGCCAAGTGTAACTCAGGGTGAATGAGATCACTGCCAGACTGATCTTTGCCGAAGCAAAGATCAGTCTGGTTCGCAGGCTAATCTTCTGGATGATTAACAGCATTTCCTTTAAGTCTGTCTACGAATTCAGTGCCAGCACGAACCTAAAACCTTTCAACCAGTACAAATAGACCAGAAAGGTTTGATAGTCAAGTTTAAATAACACAGTGAGGATGTTAGCACCTCAACTGAGGCTGATCCTTTTAATTCTTACATTTTTCACATTTTCATCAGGTTAAACTAGCTAAGTCAAGTTATTTTACCCACGTAAGTCAATATCACAATCGTTACATAGTCATACATTTATTATACATAGCAGTGAATGTGCAGAGGAGATGATGATCTGCAATCCAGGCAACATCAATATAATACATGTGCAGATCTGTGCTGTGTTTCATACTACAAATGTCTGTGGTTTCAAGAGGCAAACGAACTGCTTGTTTTGGCCCACATCAAGTTAAAGGCAGAAGCAGATAAATAAAGCTCTGTGTGCATCATTGGGTTCTAAATATGGGCCCAGGTTTTTATATATAATGCTACACTGAAGCTCAGCGTATTTGTTCATAGCATGTGTTTGAGACAGCTGAGGTATGGTAGCTTATAGTACACCGTAGTCAGGCGATGTACAATGTCAATCTAGATGTGGTGTGTCACTGTCATTGTCACCCCTGCCACTGCACCCACGGGTCAGAACACAGAGTTCAGCCAATTAAGATGCTGCATGCCATCACACACTGTAGCCTCCTGTATGGCCAGTAAGGAGAACATGTGACTGGTGGATGAAGCAGTGTGGCTGAAATATTCGCCTATTTTTCCCAGTTATATGATTTCATGAGACAAATGTAATTGTCTCCTGAAGATATATAGATATCTCTATGAGAATAATGTGACTAACAAGTGTAACCCCCCCCCTTCTCTTTTTTCTCATCTGCCTTCACACAGGATTAAACATGCCAACATTGTATCCCTGGAGGAGATATTTGAGAGTAAATCACACCTCTACCTTGTCATGCAACTGTGAGTATTCACATATGTGTGGGTTTCTGTTGTTCATCCTCATGTGATTTTTCTGTTTGATACTCCCTCCTTGTGTGATCTCCCACGCACTGCATGTCACATGCCATTAATTGCGCACACAGCAGCAGTGTACTACGCCTGCTCTTGAACAGCAGTGGGGAGCGGGCCCTCACACCTGCAGCCTGTCAGCCTCCCACCCACCACAACCCCTGAAATGTCAGAGACAGAGGAGGAAGGACACATCAGGATTAGGAGCCCTACTAACTGGGAGACTTCCGAAAACATAAATCATTTATGCATTTATCAAAGTCAGACTAAATCAGAGAAATTAAAAGGAGGAGGTTGTATATTAGGAGAGGGACTGGAAAGATTTTTTATAGGAAACACTTTGTTCCTTTGCAAAGTGCTGTGTGCATTCACATTTACAGGGACCTATTTCCTCATTTATGCACATACAATACTCTAGTTATCAATCAATATTATTGCATGTTAAAAAATGCATCATAAAAGATCTGAGAGTAAGTGGACGAGGTGAAACAAATGATGAGACTCCTTTATCACTCACTGTTTTTGATTTTCAATTTGTCTTAATCTGCCCAGAAATTCATTGCTTTTTCAGGATTTTTTTTTTTTGTTTTTTTGAGAATGTGTTTATTCATAGTTTTTTTTTCATTAGTATGAAGTTCAAACAAAACACCCTCATAGTTTAACACGTGTTCTGTAAGCAGACTAAAGTCTCCATCTAGTGGCATCTACATCTAATATCAAGCATGTGACACTCCTTTATACCACTCTGGGTCCTTTGTAAGATCCCTTTGTTTGTTTGTGTTTATGCATTTTGTTAGTTACAAATGAATAACAGCAGTATATTTCAGCAGAAATATTTCAGGTTTCTCTTCAGTTTATTAAGTAAATCCTTCCTCTGTGCAGCGTCTCTGGTGGAGAGCTGTTTGACCGGATCATAGAAAAGGGCTTCTACACAGAGAAAGACGCCAGTAAACTCATCCAACAGATTCTGGATGCTGTCAAATACCTCCATGACATGGGAATCGTGCACCGTGACCTCAAGGTGAGTCATGGGACAGAAATATGAATGGAAGGCAAGCCTGGTAATTAAAAAGAAGTACAATGTGTGGCGATGTATTTCAGCAAATCCAGTGAAATATCAGAGATATCAGAAACCTCCTTTCTGCTCTTTCTGTAATAGTTGGCAACATTTTTTAATAAAAGGCTGATTTATTAAAAATCAGTTGGCCCATTCTGTATCTTTTAGAAACTATTGTTTTTGACTGAATTTACTCCAGTCATGGCTAATGCCTAATATTAACCTTCTCAGCTGGAATTACTGACTTTAAAGGAACCACCTTTATCTGATTTAATGTTTAGTGATTCTAATTTATCTGTATATTTATTAGTTCTATGGATTTAGATGTTTTACTTATTTAATTATTTATTTATTTATTAGAGACAGTGCATATTAATGGACATCTACAATAATTGCAGCTGTAAATAAATTTGTGGAAATAATCATTAGACCACCCTGGTTTTCTTCCGTTTCTTGTTCATTTTAATGCCTGGTACAGCTAAAGGTACATTTGTTTGGACAAATATAATGATAACAACAAAAATAGCTCATAGTAGTTTAATGTCAGAACCGATATCTATCCATTTTCCATGTTTTCTTGATAATAACCAAAATCACTTCAGTTCTTATATCATTGTACTGACAAAAACAGCGCTTTTAGGTATTCCATGTTTTCTTTTCTGTCTGTCTTAGTTACATGATACACACAGGAGTTAGTATTTGATTGCATAACCGTTGTTTTTGATGACTTTTGATGGTCTAATAATTTGCCAGATTGTAACAACAGAGCTAATTTCCATCTGTAGTCCCTTGGCAGATGACAATAAAGACAATTGACAAAAAGGCAAAACATAATAAAAACACACAAAACAAGCAGTTCATCAGTTATTCTGTTTGGAAATTTGCATTACTGAGGTGATATACTTTACTGAATAATTAACTCTCGCTCTCTCTCGCTCACTCACCCACTCTTCATGTTTCATGCTGCTCTGCTATTGTATATAAGTAGCTACCTCTGTTTTTATGTATAAAGGGTTTATATAAAGTTGGATTTTCCTGTTTACATTCCTGGTTTTCCTGTTCTTTCATGTCCTAGCCGGAGAACCTCCTGTACTACAGCATGGATGAAGATTCCAAAATCATGATCAGTGACTTTGGTTTGTCTAAAATCGAGGGCTCGGGCAGTGTGATGTCCACAGCCTGTGGGACACCTGGATATGTTGGTATGAAGTTTATGTCTTTTCGTTGCAAAATACATCTTCACTGCTGACACGACAATGATGCTGAAAATATGTCAGACGTCACAACATGTTTATTTTATGTTCATCGTTCTTTTAGCTCCTGAGGTGCTGGCTCAGAAACCCTACAGTAAAGCGGTGGACTGCTGGTCTATTGGTGTCATCGCCTACATTCTGTGAGTACACTTTCAAAGCTGGCACAAGAAAAATACATTCAAATACTACTGCTGAATTATCCATCATTGCATTAAAGTTTGAAAGCATGACTGTCTTTTCCCATGTCTCTCAGATTGTGTGGATATCCTCCATTCTATGATGAGAATGACGCCAAACTGTTTGAGCAGATCCTGAAGGCTGAATATGAGTTTGATTCTCCTTACTGGGATGATATCTCTGATTCAGGTACAAAATATATCAGGGTTGTTGTCTTCAGCGAAAAATAAATAAAAAACATCTAAGGTTGCCCTGGCTCTTGAACTGGTTTGCTTCAAGATTTTTGGAACCTTGGTTCTATCTTGTGATGGGACTTTTCTGATTAAGTCATTAGTGAAGGGCAATGCAAAAAATACATACATACATACATACATACATACATACATATATACATATATACATACATACATATATACATGCGTAAGTCAGTCTAAAGTTGTATTTGGGTGAGATTTATATTACCTGAGAATCTCTGGTAATTTGTAATAATGATGAGGTAGTCTGTGATCTTAAACCAGTACAAATTCACCATGTCTGTAGTTTGTTAAGTAAAAATTACCAACCCTCTTTCATCAAACATCAAAATCCTGTGATAATATTAGTCCCATGTGAATCAAGGCGGCACTGGTGATGAGAGTCTCAGCTGCTGTCAAAGCGGGGGATGAGAACCCATCCCAGAGATGTACCGGGTGAATGTGGTGATCCTGGATAGAAGTTGTAACAGCGCTGCGAGGTTGACCTTCTGCCACTCTGTAACGCTGATTTAGTCTTGATACAAGGCTGTGACAGGTGCTGTGTGTGTGTTTGTGTACATACTGCTAGCTGCACACCTACAGCCTGCTCACATTGGTTTGTACTCAGGTGTTGGCCTTATGAGTACTGGTGAGCAGTAAAGATTTTCTACCCAAGTTAGTACGGCCACTGGTCACTATGTATAAGGCACAAGTAATAACATGTTGACTTAAGCCTGACTTTGAAAGCGTTACTGGATTTTGCGCAAACTGTTTACAGATTAATTTATTGTTAGCTAAAAGCCATCTAAGCCTGACAGTGTGGAAGACCAAGTAAAAACAATAAATTAGTTGGAGATTTTTTGAAAATTTGCAAAAAAAAAAAAAAAATCATTGTTTCATAGGTCTAAATGCACATTCTTGAACTCACTGAGTATGCAGAAGAGAAGAATTAGAAAGCTTCCACTGAAAGATTCAACATTTACTTATACCATCATTTTCACCAAAACAAAAAAGAAAGATTTCAGCATCAAGGAGTGTTTGTACGCTTCTCATTTTGAGCGATTGGTCATAAATTCTATAAAAAATGTTTTGTCCAATTTACTATTTACCTATGAGTCCAATATAAAAATGATTTTATCTTCATCCGTTTGTGCATTTGTTAGTTACAGTAGGTATACAACAGTAGATTTCATAAAATCAACTCCTCCTTTATCCAACATGTCCCTTGAGGAAGTGCTTGAATAGATTTCTCCACAGTGAAAGATGCCGTTAAGCTGTTTGCACAGGCCAAGGAATGAGCACATTTTGATTTATACTCACCCCTCCCTCTGGACCGGATCCCAGTTCATCACTTCCAGACAAAGACCTAGACAGCTGATCAAGTATCTGTTTGTTTGGTGCACTTAAATTACTTCAAGACTGATCATGCACTTAGTGTTTAGACACTATAATGGACACTGAAATAAGTGAGTTTTTTCCTTTTCTTTTTACAGCTAAAGACTTCATAGTCCACCTGATGGAGAAAGACCCAAACGTGCGTTACACCTGTGAACAGGCTTTGCAGCATCCCTGGTACTTTTTTCTTTCTTTCACTCGTAAACTTCAGTTTAACTATTGCTATGACCTCGATGTTTCACACATGCATGTAAATACAGACAAACACTTACCCCTTTGTGTGATAGGATTGCTGGAGATACTGCCCTGGATAAGAATATCCATGAGTCGGTCAGCGCTCAGATCAAGAAGAACTTTGCCAAAAGCAAGTGGAAGGTAATTCAAACACATCTGGATTTTTCTTCATGTGCCTGACACAGTATGGTTCCTTTACCTTTTTTATTCTAACACATAAAGACCCAGAGCTACATTTGTGGCAGTTCTCAAATAATATTTTCTTTATATTTAACCTTTAACTGTGATTTATCACTATTTATTGTAACATTATCCCCTTTATTTTGCATGTTTTCTGTGAAAATCAAGTATTTTTCTATATTTGATTTCCTGATCATGCAGATGTTCATAAGCTTAGATTAAAGTTGAGGGTTATTATATCAGAAACAGAAAAAAAAACTGAAGAAAAGGTGACTTTTTCAGCAAAATTTATCATTAAATGAACATAAACCAAGTGTCTTATTCCACTGTTATTGATCAAACTCCATGGGATTTACTGGTGAATCAATGTTGTAGAAGATGGCGGTGTTTCCTGAGCTTCTGAATGTCCAAATAGGTCATATCTGATGACCATGAAAAGATGATAAACTGCATTTTACAGCAATTATTTACATAGAATAATCCATTTAGTGGTTCAGAAGTTATTAAACATTTCACACCAGTAGATAATTTAGCTCGTCAGTGGATGTTTGGGTCTTTATGGTTTAAGCAGGAGTCCCTCATTTGCTTTTCTTTAAGTGTCAAGTTCCAAACCTGGAAAAAGTAACGTAACTGTAACAAATGCCTAAGTGTCTGTCCAGGTCCTAGTTTTTCAGCTTGTTGGTTGGAGTTTTAAATAATTACTTCTCGTCTTCACAGCAAGCGTTCAACGCCACAGCAGTGGTTCGTCACATGAGGCGTCTCCAGCTGGGCACAAGTCATGAGGGACCCGGTCCAAACACTCTACCCAGTCCGTGCCGGGCCCATCTGCTGTTGCCGGAGGATCACCTGCAGCATGCAGGTAACATCCAGGAGCAAACACACACTTCCAATTAGAAAGCTCATGGAGTCTAGTTAACTGTTGATAGTCAAAAATAGCATGAATTATAAGGAAAACTGTATATAATTGTAATTTACAGCCTATTATATTTATGTGGGTTTTATATTTAGCACATATGTAGTGGATTATGATGTAGAATTATAATTATTATACTGATTGATATAGACACATGTTGTATTAATACAAACCAAAAATTTGTTTGGTATTATAATGAAGAGGTGGGATTAAAAAAGTGTTTACTTGTTTCCACTTCTTTTTAGATGTATAAATAACACTAAAACCATATTAAGTATGTATTTTTTATAATTCTAGAAATGTCTTTTTTGGTTGTCTTATGTTAATAATTTGCTTTAGGCATTTGCTTTTGTTGGTGGTCGTATTGTGCTTTTTATGTCAGAAATAAAACATTCATTCATTCATTTATTTGATCATATTAGATAGTGGCTTAAGTTTACATAGACTTTCAAATATTTAATCTTTAATTTAAAATTCTTTGGTAATAAACGAATGATGTTTTGTAAGGGCTGTTAAATCCTGCTGATGGATGGCTACAGTACTGATTGTCTTTTCTCTTTTTTCCTCAGAGGCTCATTGTGAGGGAGGCTGCTCCCAGAACGTCGATAGCAACGCAGGCGCTCTGTCCAACTGCACATAACATTGCCACCCTTTCGGCAGGGTGTGATCTCTGCACCTGCTTCACTTACCTGTCTAATCAATCCCAGTGACTTTCCAGTTTTAACCTTTTGGTGGAACCAGTGGCACCACCTCCCCCCTTATCTGGTGAGGAATACAGCGTCATTCCAACCTCTCGTCTGCAGGGGGAGCAAGCCAGTGCACCATGACAAGGAAGAAATTAAAGGGGTTGATAGAGAGAACTGATGATAATGATGCACCAGAGTGGATCGCTTTTACAGACTGGTCTTGTAGTTGTGGATGGGTTAAAATAGGGAAAAGATACAAAGGAGGAAGGGTAAGCAAAGACTCGTCCACCAGCATGTCAGGGTTATTGTTTTTAACCGAAGCAGGACAGAACTTGTTGGACACTGTTTTTATTCATGGATTTTGATTCAACCTGTCTCTTTGTTTGTTTTATTGTTTATTGTTTTATATATTTTTGTGTTGTCATTTTAACTTCCCGCAGTTAGAATAATATCTACATGATCAGGAGAAAACTTCCCCATGCATGTTTTGTTATCTTTAAAATATACTCTGTTGCACAAACGCAACTTCACAGTACAATGCAGATGATGGTGTCATGAGCAGAATTTGTTAAAGCAAAAATGCATAGAGCATTTTAAAATATTGTAGTCTTTGGGATGAAATTAAGTCTTATAAATGAGCACACACAGATCTGCATTCTATGTCTTTAATTTGAGCTTTTAGACAATCAGTGATAGATTAGTTTATGCAATGAAAACTCCATCTGTCTGTTCTGGTGATATAGCCTAGCCTTTATTCTGGTGATATAGTGGTTCCATTCAGTGGTTAAGCTTTTTGGATGGAAAAGGTCCCCTCTTCACTTTTTTCAATCCCAAACCTCTTTAACCACTTGAGCATAGGGGTATATCTTCTTGTCTAAGGTGCCTTTAGGATAAACAGTGTGATGGGTTTATTTTTTGGATCTTCTGAAAATCATTTCTTTCTGCACAATTCCTGCAGTACTGCCTCTTTCTGAAACTTCATATTGTTTTGTTTGTAATACATTTCCTGCTTTAAAAGGCAGTTTTAAGCTTTTCATCTCATTCTATACTTTCAGAATGGAGATCTGTGCACATGGCTTACACTGTAACACCCTTTATATTTTTGATTAATAGTGATGTTGTTTTAAACAGAGATATTACAGTACAAAAAAAGCAAAGGAAATTTACAATAATGATATGAAATCCCCTCTGAAAAAAATGATTATTTCTTTAGAGATATTTTTGCCAGCTTCCTCAGTGAAACTCACTAGTGTTTTTATATATTGTGATACAGAACCTGCATTATATTTTGTGCAAAAAAATGATCAAGCATCAAAATATAGCTTCACCTTCCTTCAGATCAGATCGACTAAGTCAGACTTAGAAGTTTGTGTGGATGCAAAGAACAGCTACCAAAATTTGATATGCATCTGTCATCATGTACTGTTGTCATTTCTATGACTTTTACATTTTTACAGGTATTTTTCTCCACAAGCAGCCTGTTTAGAAAGAACCCAATTTGAATATGCACCAGACTGAGTCATGTTATCATTACTGAACATTCATCTGTGCTTTCATGTGTGTCAACATCCTTTTTGGCTTTTTTCATTCGCTCCATTTAAACAGTGATGAAAACAGCAGTGTTGTCCCTTTTTTACAGTATCCTATGCTGTACATTGTTAGCGCTGACAGCTGGTTATCCTTGTATATCAGACGTAGAGGAGTGTTGTCTGGATGTACTGTACAGTCAGGATGTGACAGTTTAAGTTTAGCTCTTCCATCAACATGAACTCCATGCCTCTTCTGATCACTGGCCTTTAAAAAATAGCTTTCCCTACATTTACTGCTACATCACTAAAAACATTTAGAACAGATGTGATCTGTACTTATTTTATGTTTGCATGACGTGGCTTAAAAATTGTGAATCCCATGATTGTCAAAAATAGTGTCCACACTGATTGCATAACTGCCATAATGTGAAGAAAAGGGGATTTTTTTGAAACTTTAAATAGTTAGGAATCCCCTTCCAAAGTGTGCCATGCACAACAGCAAAGAGTGATGAAAGCTGTATGGACATTTCTACAGGTTAAAGCAAGTTCAATGTGCTGCTTCAAAGTATTTCTTAGCTTTATTCTGCATTTCTATTGGGTAAGCGCTGTAGTGTATTTGGACAGTAATGTAACTGTTGACTCCAAAGTGTAAGGCATAGTTTAAAGTTATATTTCAGGGATTTTTAGTGTGAATTGTTTGAACCTCATGAATTACTGTGACAGAGTAACACCAAAAGGAGCATGGGAAGGCTAACACATGGAAGCAGTTGTCATCCACTCTATTATTAATGAAAACATATTGATCATATTACACAACCTCTCCTGATAAAAGAGACAAATCTGCTAATCTAAAATATGGCTCAAATAAGTTTTACATACTCCTCCCCTTCTGTTGGCTTTGCACACAGTCCCAGAAGTACTCAGAATGTTTCCCACAATCCCAGAAAAAAAAAAAAAAAAAAAGGATTTAGTATGAATTTTCTTTGTTTGTTTCTTGTTTGCCCAAAGACCGTGGAAACTAGAAAAATAGAAAATTCTTACATTCCAGTGCAGTGACACAAGTGGTGATGAAATGCATAACCAAGTAGTATCCCATTACCTCACCACTCACTCACCTTGGTAGGAAAATAGCAGCAGTGACCTTAGAAGCACAGTTAGGTTAAATAATTAAGGTTAAATTGTGATGCTAAAGTTGTCTCTGATGGTGCTTAACAGCAAAGGGAAAGAGGTTATTAGTGTAATAGTTTCGTTTTTGGTTGTGTTTGAATCTTTAATCATTCACTAACCACTGTTCAAGTCAGTGTGTGGTAAGAGTTATTGTACAAATGAGTATTTGTACCATTAATATGTTGCCTTTTTATAAATGATGTTTTGGGCTATTCTACTTCTTTTGGTATACTCAGATGCAATGCATCATGGATTGTTGAAAAGTGACTACTGCTCAGTGTGAAAGCCAGTGACTGTAAGTGAAACATACATTAAAATCCCTGTCTATGCATTATGGATTTGTCTGAATCATTTTTCTCATCATGTGCCAAAAGAACAAAAACAAATTTTACATCTATTAAGACCAGATAAGATCAGTGCAAAGTTACTCATCCCTTTATAAGAAAAATAAACAAACATTTAGGGCTTTGCAACAGCAGTGATACTGCCTTCAGCTGGTGAAATTCAGCAACTGTTGATCTCATGAAATAGTTTTGTGGCTCGAGAGGTTTGTCGTGAATGTTAATTTCATAGTCTGCTACACGGGGCCTCTCTCGTCCTCTCCAAAGAATGCTGGGTAATTGAGGCTTGTGGTTTGGCTGCAGCAGCATCACACTGGAAGACAGCCGAGAGCAGAGAGAGGGGGAATCTGGTGGTCGACCTCATTCATGAGACAGTAGACAGAGTAAAAATGATGTGGTCAAACCAGGAACAAGGGACTGATTCAAAATAATGGGAGCGAAAACGTATGCATCACAGGACAGAAAGCGCTGAAAGATGGAAAATATAACATGAAACACAGCCAAGGGTGAAATTCTGCACCGCACTGAACAGCACAACTAAATTAAAGATGAGACCAGAGGGGAGTGTGTCTGCATTTTGAAAGCTAACACACATATCTTGATGACAAGGTTCAATTTCTGCCACAATAATGAAACAGCAGCTCATTGATGAAAATCCGGTTTAGTCCTCATCCTCCTCCCTGCATGGCTTTGGAGTGCAGTTGCCCATGCTTGCATGGAATGTGAAATAGAGACTTGATACAGAAATGAGCCAAAAAAAAAAGTGAACAACGCTGGAATGACTGACTCACATCTTCATTGTTCACCAGTTGATTTATATGAGTAGTGTCAATCACACTGAAACTTGCAAGAACAAAGTGCTGATTCAAAGAGTTGAGAGGAGGAAGCAGCTGCTATCACATGAACAACGCACTGAAATATTTACACATGTTTGCCATAAGTGATGTATGTAAACAAACTGCATGCTATGGATATTTTCAGAGAAGTGTCTGGGTAGAAAAATTGTTTCAGTTCAGTATCATTTACAGTGTTAAAACTAACATAAACCATGTTAAATTATCACATGTCTACAGGATGTTGTAAAGTATACAATTTTAGGTAAATGTTTCAGGAAGATCTGTAAACATAGGGTATCATTAAAAATACACACAAGCACTGTTGAGGAGCACATTAGAGTCACTGGTGTACAGTAATGTGCATTTAATTTACATGTTGTAGTGAGGAAGCCAGATTATCTGGAGAGAACACACACACAAATTCCACATAAACGGACGCATTTGGCCGGATCAAACCCAAGACTTTCTTGCTGTGAAGTGACAGCACTGAGGCACCCTTTACTTCATGACAATAAACAATATTTTTAAGTCATGTCTCAAAAATATAGACCATAGACATGAAACTAGAGAACACAACATTGTAATTTATTGCAGTAATAAGTAACCTAGCAGTCTTTGTCCAACACATTCACTGAACATTAGACATTGTAGAAGTGTAAGAAATATTCAGATCTTTTATCTAAAAACTTCTAAAACACATGTATATACAAAAAATATTGCACATAGAAGTACTAATACAAAATGTGAAGATACTAAACTACAAAAAATAAAAGCTGTGTATGTGATCCATCTACACCTGTTGAACAAATTCACATATTGTGTGAACTGAATTAGGAAGGTTCACATTTAGTTACTATGCTCTACATACTTGGAATTGGCTACAACAATATTTAAAGCTGTCCTCATTAATTCCACTGAGACTCTTTCAGGGTTTAACCACTGATTTTATTGATTTTAGTTGCTTTTGTTTTTAACGTGACTGCTTTTACTTTTTAAGTCTTTTCTACTTTACCTGTAGCATGGTTTACCTGTCATCATGTTTGTAACTGTTAAATCTTTGTTGTGCTTTGTTTTATGTACATTGACACCACTGAACAACCTATAAGGATTTCCCTCAGTGTGTTGAATGAATGAATGAACGAACGAACGAGCAAACAAACAAACGAACCAATCAATGAACTAGCCAGTGAACCAACAAACAAACAAACAAACAAACCAATGAACCAACAAATGAATAAATGAATGAAAGAATGAACCAACAAACCAATGACTGAACCAAGGAAAAAAGCAACAAACCAACGAAAATCAAATTTTTTTTAAATATAGTGCCAAATCATCACAAAAAACAATGACCCATCAAACCAACAAATGAATAAATTTGAAAACTACACACACAAGGTCCAAAACTACTGCATTCGAGACACCAAATGTACAAAATGCTGTTCTTTTTCTGCATATTTGCTACATAAGTTCCTTATATACCTTTGAAGTGTGTCAAAATACCGTTACTGTCCTTTAGCTTCGGTGAGTCCCAACCTTTTTAACCTTTGTCCCTTGCATCTAAGTCCAGCTGCTCCACTAGTTATGAAGGTAACTGATAACATCCTGCAGATCAATGCGAATGAAAGACAGGCTTTACCAGCATCATAATGGCATAATTTACTTTTCAATCTGAAACCTTTCTCCATAAACCTTCATTATTTAAGGTTTTACCTATATGTCGAAGTGTTGAGTAAAGGTTTGAAGTGAAATGTGTGTGCAGTGACAGAGAAATTATACACACTCCTGTCTGTCAGCAGGAGTCTATTGTGCCTCTATCAGTCATTGCTTTCAGGACGTTCATGTCCTTCAACATATGTAGGTACAGTAAGGACAGAATTCACATGACTACCCTTTTTTCCATTTGCTCTATTCCAGTCAAAAAGAGTTGATAAATATCAAGCATTTATGCAGCAAATTAACAGGCATTACCTTGACAATACATTTAAAAATCATTATGTAAATGTTATGTCTTTGCGCCAGGATGCAGCAAGTAAGCTTAAAACAGAAAATGAAGCTACCATTAAGCTAAAAATAATGATGACACTTGATGAACCATAAGTGAAAAGTCCTATTATACATAAAAGTCTCAAAGTGCATGATCATATCTGGATTAATTTACATTAAATTTAAACAAGGGGTGAATACAATCAAAACATCCAAGATAAAGAGAACATCAGATTTAATGACACAGCAGGTCATGTTAGGTGTGTTTATTTTAATATGAACTACAGGAGGATATCATCAGGCAGTGTATAACATCATATAAAGGGTTGATTTTTCTTTCCTTTTTTTTTTTTTTTTAACAAACACACAATCCCCTCCTTGCATCTCAGTCATGCATTTGTTTTGGATGCAGTGTCAGATAGCCAAAAGCATCTTGGCAAAATATTGTCATTGGAACAAAACACAAAAAAACAGACAGAAATCATTAATGTAACAGGATTTTCCAGTTGCGAGCTGACCATTTTTCCATGGCCCTCTGGCTCCTTTGGGGATCACATTGTTTTCAGGAGTCAAACCAGGCTGTTTGCGTTTGAGCAAGTCCTGGTCCCTGAAGTGCTGAAACCCAGCGGAGAGTGAAAGACTTAAACTATACAGTGAGATCACCCTCCTGTTCACGCTGCGGATTTGAGTGATGTAAAGTTTGTGAACAGTCCACCCACTGTGAATGATTCATACAAGCAGATCTGAGTGGGAGAGGATATGAGAAATTAGACCTTGAATGAAACATGAATCTGTACCAGCTAATTTAAATCCAGAAAATACTGAGGGGCATTTCTGTAAAACAGCAGAACAACTGGAGCATATGCACTGAGTACTGTAGTTCCCCAGGCCAAAGTGCCACAGTTTATGAAATGTTGCAGATCCTCAAAGTACTGCATGACTGTGCAAACCACAGTCGGTAATAATAAACAGGATGGAGAGCAGGATTTAAAAAAAAAAAAAAAAAAAGAGTGAGTATCTGGTGGTATAAAGAGAGCCACTAATTTTCCACTTTTAGGAAAATTCAGCCTGCAATTTTGGTCAAACTTTGCCAGAAACTTGACATCCATGTTACTTACATTAGCGATATATCTGATACGAGCCCCTGCTGGGAGTTCACCCCGACTGTGTCCATCAGACGAAAGCATTTTGGAACACAGCAGATAAAAAGGAAACACGCTGTCATGAGGAAAACATGAAAAGAGTAAGAGAGATGGAGAGGAAAATGATCAAAGAGGGGTTTTTCCACACCTTTGCACATCTCGAATATAGGATTTGACTGATTTTGAGGGGACAATGGATCAAAGTGGACATCAGACAGGATTCAGATTGGAATTCTGGGTCGTTTGAGGTCATACTGAGGGTCAACGTCACAGAATATGTGTGAAGTACATCCACGTGAATGACTTCCTATAACTGACTTTCATTCACATATTCACTGCTGCCATGGAGAATTTATGTTCCTGTTTACATTCTGACATTTGATATTTCACTGTTGCTTACACACTAAAAGGCTGACATTTGTTGTTTTCAAACTATTGGCTCTCCAACCTGTATTTAAACTGGGATGTCTGTGGAATTAAAGAGCATTTTGGCTCTCACTTTCACCATGAAATGATTCTGAGCAATCATCATGAATTTTTTTTTTCTCCCAGATGTCAGATAACTGGTTTGTACTTGTTTAATGCGAGAGCAGTCGATTATTTGTAATACAATACATACTTTTTCCAATCAACTGTAGGGACTTTTTTGCAGAGAACGTGAATTTGTTTCTTTCATCTTTTTGTTTGTGTCAATGGCCAATATGTTAACACGTGAACACTCATATTCAAACCTTACAGTTTTATTGTAGAATACACAAACTATTAAAAAGAAAAAAATGCACTCTCCCTTTGTATCTGTTTTAATCAACCAGGCTTGTCAATATGCAAATAGAGACATATGTGCAAATACATCAACACACAATCCATTTTCCTGTCAGTAACTGGTGTTTATATAATATGCTGTCTTTTTACACCAGGGTGTTAAGTGTGGATGTGTTCTGCAAATGAAATATGCTCAAACATGCCCAGTGACTCATTTCAAAAGGAACTTAAAAAGATGAATATGTATTGGATTGACATCTAATACATCCTGTATAATTCTAAGATTCTGTATCTTCTTAACTTTTACATAACACAAACAGGGTTTCAATTAACTTATTTGTAGAGATGCAGCCAGTAAACAGGTTTCAGGTTGAGGTTTTAAGACCTGGTTCCTGCTGTTTGGATTCGTTTGCTTTATGAGATCATCAGCCATTAGTGAATGTGTGGCCCATATGTGTGCATTCATAAGTGGACCCTCACAAACACATGTGTCAACTAACTTGGCAGCTATATATAGTGCATGTTTGTACTAATAAAGTCACAGTATTTTTCCTAGTAGAGATTCTGTGCTGAAAAACAAAATAAGCTGCACAATGACCTGAAACACATTCGAAGTCATTTTAATGATATGCTGACTATATATGTTATAACCAATTTATACTGTACAATATGTAAGTATTAACTGTTATTTTATATTTTTGTTGTTAAGTATATCCAATTTATACAGTACAATATGTAAGTATTAACTGTTATTTTAGATTTTTGTTGTTAAGTATATCCAATTTATACAGTACAATATGTAAGTATTAACTGTTATTTTAGATTTTTGTTGTTCATTTTAGTGTTGTGTGTATTGTGCAGTGTCTGTACGAGTATGTGGATGACTACCGCCCTATAATCACTAACTGTCCTGCTTTTTAACCTAAACCTGCTTTTCCCAAATTCATTCCAAAAATGGGTTGCAGAACATATTTAGTTGTTAAAAAAAAAAAAAAACAAAAAAAAAAAAACCCACACAAATAAATGCAATTGTTTGCTGGCTAATGTTTCTAATTCCAGTGGTGGAATATAAGTCATCATGCAGTATTTAGATAAAGGTTAAAAGTTAACTTTAAGCACAGTAAGTACATATTTTATATATTTGCACTTAACCAAAGCATTCACATAGTATGCTAATTTAGACTTCTTCTTCATTACATTTCTGGTCATTTTTTTACTCTACTATATTTATTTTATACTTTACGGTTACTTGTATTTTTTTTTTCTTTACATAAAAACAAGTGATGTGTGATTTAATGTATACTATTGATCTATCCACTATCTCATATTGACTCCACACTGACAAACTACATTAAAATGTGATTTACAGTATATTTACCGTGTTCTAGAATAATATAACACGTTAAATAGAGTTATTTTGCAGGCCTTACTTTTTCTTTTGATACTTTAAGTAAATGTTGGAGAAAATACTTCAACATAACATACGTATCATCATCTGTCACAGTGGACTTTTTTAATGAGGTATTTCTTCACTGTGGTATTTCTACTTTCACTTTAATAAAGGATCTAAAACCTTTGCATATTTCAAGTAGTAGAAGAATTTTGCTTTTAACTCATCCCTGTTATGTGCAGCGTTCTGATCGTGGAAGAGTCAGTAAAAAAAATGAGGATGTTAAGTTCATGGTAAATTATTGTAGGTTTGAGTCCAGAGAAGACACTGAATTTGTCTTTTGGGTCTTCAGCTGAAAACATTTGGGAACCCCTGAGCTAAACGAGTCCCTCATGGTTAAAACAGGTTAAAAAAAAATGTCAAAGATAATTTGCGATGTACACCCTTGACGCATTTACAGCTGTGTCTGAGAGTTTTCTGGCAGCAACAAACACAGCAACTAGTTCAACAAAATACTGTAAAAATGGGGTGACGTAGATGTAGAGATGATGACTGCATGCGTCACATATGTTCAAACCTACACTGGGAAGCTGAAGTATAATATTTTTATTGTCTGTTTAAGAGGCCAAGCTATGTTGATGCACTCCAAGACTGTTCATACTGACTTTTCATCAACACTCTGCAGGACCTCTACCATTCTTTCCTTTGGCTGCTCCTCCAGTTTTCCTAAAGCCTCCACCTGTCTCTGTCATCACCATTCAGGTACATATTGACTTAGACAATAATAAAAAGCAGAAGCAGTGAAAGGGCTACGTTTCTGTGACCAGAGATGAACACCACACCTCTGTGTTTATTAAAATAGAAACATGCCGCACAGAAAAACAACAATCCCACAGTTTGATTCTTTTCTTTTCCAGAATCAAGCCAAATCCCTCAAAATTGCTGTAAACATCCGAGTAGGGAAATATGTGAATGTAAACCTAACTTCCCAAAGCCTAACCATGAGGTATAAAAATGGCCTGGCGGCGCTAACAACAAACACATGAAGTCAAATTCCTTTTCCTTGTCTCGTCAGCAAACAGGACAAAGAGAAGATAAATTACAAGTGAAGGACTGAGGAAGAAACTATGGGCGGCGGTGAGAGAAAAAAAGAGAGTCACTACAAGTGAAAGAGCCAAAATGAGAAAAAGTAAAGAATTAAGTGCGACTCTCAAAGACTTGGTCTTAAATCTGTGAGTATTATCATGCCCCATTATTTCCAAAGTGAAACCCCAATTTTCATTTATGCCCCTTGGCCTTTTGTTATTCATAACCAGGCCCTGACATTGAATCTGGTGTTATAGTCATTATTGCAGCCTTAGAGTAAAAACACTGAGCTCACTCCATCGGGTTAGCTGTGGTACTTGTGCTACAATTCCCTCTCTGGGGTTTTAAAATTCAGCTTACAGTACAGACTGAGGCTAAAAGCATGGTATTGTGATTTTAGTTAGACTGGAACAGCAGAGGTCTCTGAGGGCAAACATGCACATCAGTCATTCTTATTGAAACAGACATGGACAGGCAACAATGAAAAATCACCTCCTCCTCGCCAGAGTACAGCTGGTCAAGTGTAAAGAGATGATGAGGAAAAGTTTCCAGTCGAACCAAAGCCATGTTCACAGAGGTGCTGGGTTATGGAGACTGGAGGAGAAAAGGGACTGCTGGTCTGCACTGGGATGTAACATTATATACACATGCCATTTTTACCTGAAGTGCAGCCGTTCCTCTGCTCCGTGGTATTCCTGTATCCTTTTAATGCATGTAGGAAACCAGACCCTTACAGCTGGAACTGTCACTGGGTGCACATCTTTGCTTTTGTAAAGTAATAGGGAGGAGTAATTCAAAGCAAACTGTTACTTAAAAGCTTTTCTGGTGCATTCCCAGTGAATTAACTTCATAAATGGTGGAGCCAGTGGCAGGTTAAAGCTCAAAATTACAATCCTCCAAGGTGGATTTCTTCAAGCAGAGCGATGAATGACAGACACAATGAAAGACTGAATGTAGCTGCTTGAGAAAATATGAACAGTTAGGGAAAATATGGAAAAGATATACAGCATTGACGAATTGGACACTCTGAGATTATCAATGCAAAAAAAAAAAAAAAAGGAAATCAGAGCAGCCGAAGAAAGTAACAGAAATCGAAAACATAAAACATGGCAAGATAAATAAACCATGTCTACAGATAGCCAGATCCTCTGGATGGGACCACCACTGTGCAGTCGTATTGCTTGACATCTGTTTTGCAGCTTGGCCGTGCACAGTGGTTTATGTTGAGAAACCAGTGTGTGTATATCATCTTTGGCCCTGGGCCATAGGATTTTGACAGTTGGCTGCAGGCAATGCTGCCTGATGCAAAGGTTTCTTGGGGAGAAGAAAGAGCCAACAAGGAGAAGAGATGAGCAGCGGCGCACTGATCCCTGCAACACTTTGTTTAAAAGGTCAAACGATAAGAGGAAAGCTTGTTAACGTCGTCCTCTTACTACAAAGTCCTTTATTACAAGAAGGACAACTTTGACATAAAACATGTCTGAAATGTTTCTCCTCTTGCCATGCAAACCCTGCCTCTCACTGCCTCCATTTTATGCGATGCCGCCATATGGAAGAAATTTGGTTCAACTCTTCTGGAAATTGTGTTGAAAATTTCATCTGCCAAACTGATTTCACATCTGAAATGGTCCTGTGTTCAACGAACCTAAACCAGACAAAAACTTGAAAGAAAGAGATTAAAACAGGGTGAGTTTATTTTTAGGATTTGTATTGCTTTTGAATTTGCACCAGATCTTTGTAGATTTTTTATTTATTAGCAGTGATTTGCACTGAACATAATGTACTTGTCAGAGTGCATTTATCATTTCTGACTTCGACACTTGGAAGCCAGGAAACATTAGGCTACAGCACCGTTGAGGTCTGAAACTTTCACTCATCTTTGTTACAGCTCTCACAGTAGCTGCTTTGTTCTGCTGTGTGGCTACACACATTAATTTTATCACAATAACATTAGACTTTAGAGCATGCCTGCTGCATATCAGCAAACTCTTTTTATGGCAGACTATTCAAGTCTGAAAACCAATGCATTAAAAAGATAAAAGCTCAAAAACAGCAATCAGACTATGAATTCCAATATCCTTGTATTTTACAAGGTTAGGTCCTTTTTCACATTGTTCAGTCTTAGCTATTGAATAGACAACTGCTGTTATTAGAAAACACTTTTTTGACTGATTTACTGCACAGCGTTTTGCAATTTACACTATCACAGCTGCTTATCAGGACTGGTGTTATTAAAATACCCTTTAGTTTATTTTTTACTTCAAATTGTTTATTTCTTTCAACATCCTGATAAGAAAAATGCCTCTTGTCGACACAAAATCAACAGTAATAACCTCAGTGTTGACTTTATTTTATTCCCTGGTTGGCCCAGACACAGAGTGCAGCCACAGTGGAAGTTATGAAAACGTTCATTTATTTATTTAAAAAACAAAACAAAAAAAACCCAGTAACTGTGAAGCAATCGATTATGCCATAATGAAAGCAAACTAGAAAAAGTAGCAAACATGTTGAGAAAGCAAGATAATAATGAATGCAAATACACAGAATATTTAACAGAAGGAAGAGGAAACTTTCATTTCTTACATGAATAAACCAAATCCTGGACCTCTAACAGCTGGACCTATTGGGTGCTCAGCACCCTGTTTTAAAAAATAAGCAACAGAAACAGAAAATAGACTTTGGTTCCAAAAAATTTCAGTGACCTTGGAAAACAGCTGCTTTTCTGCATCTGTGTGCTCATATACAAAATTATGCTTTGGCACTGTTACAACACACATTCTTTTTATTCATAACAACCCTTCCACATCCAGTATTTTTAAGCGTTCCACATTATCCATGTTTTTGAAAATTAATTTATGTAGTAAGTTATTTCTCACCTTGTATTTAGTAACTGCCCTAATAATTTGTGTCCGCTAAATGACGCCCATTGTCATTATGTTAGAAAATCACCATGACCTTCAGATTTCAATGTAAAATCCATCCTAACTGAATTCCCATTTCTATCAGAAAGAAAAGATCTGTTCACAAAACCTATAGACAAAAACTTTGAACTCACACTAAAATACAAAGCTTGACCTGGAGCATTTTGGCAATAACACAAAAAAAAGACACATGACAAATACTAGTATTAATACACTGCATAGTGTGTCCAGCACAGTACAAATGCTATTACCAATGATTTAACAATATCCACATGCTGCTGCATCAGTGCATCTGCCAGCTATGAGCATTATTTATTATTCATTCAATCCTTTGGGAAATGTTTGTGCTGCCACTGAATTAAAGTATCAGAGAATGGCAAAGGTTGGGTTAGGACAGGGAGCAGCAGCATGTTGTGAAAGAATGGTGTTTGCGTTGGACTCGTGGACTCAAATAAATGCTAAAGAGATTTTTATGATGACAAATTCCTCCTGTTAATCAATTTAACATGATCCCCTTCCCTGATATAAAACCAGGATGACCATCTAAACCAGAAACTACAGCTATTGCGCTTATAAAGTAACATAAAAGACCACTTTGGCAGTTAAAAACAGAGCTAATATCACTACCGCCCTTCATCACCTTCCTCTGTTAGTCACAACTGTTGCTGCATTTACTGCTCTTCCCCAGCTTTTCCCACTCTTTCCTTTCATTTTTCTTGATCACTGATGCTTCATGCTTCAGGGATTTATACACAAGTGGTTAAAAAAAACTCTAGTCTTTTAGCTTCTTGGAGAGGACCTTTTTTAGTGGGGGTCTCTTTTCCTCCTGGGTTGTGTCCTGATCAGGGTGGGCTTGTGGTGTCTTTGACTCATAGAGCTGTTTGAGACTGAGGGTCTGTTGCTCCTTCATAGTTTCTCGCTGTGCCTGGCGGAGCAGGCGTTTCATGGTCTTCACCTTTTCCCTCAGGTGGCCGTTGGCTTTCTCCAAAGTACGCACCTTCTGGGAGAGAGTCCTCACCCTCTCCTCCTCCTCGAACAGAGCCTTCTGCACAGTGGAGCACAGCAACTGAGACGAGAAAACAGAGACAAAGTCAGTTTAGATGAAGTTAACACAGTAACATGCATTTCATATGAGGCATTTTTGACAGAAGTTTGCACTAAATACTGATCACATATATCATACTTTATGATCAGATTTTGTAACATTTATGACAAATTGCCTGACAGATTTGTTCTTTGGAAAACAGGATCGTCTTTGGAAACGTCAAATAGATGCTGTTTGGAAATCATCCTCATCTTACAACAAGTGCCAACAGCTCATACATCTTTCAGCATATAACACAGTGAGCAAAGTAGAAAAAAAAAAGGATTGCTTGTAGCCAAAAAAGAAAGAGAAAGGAAGGAAAAAAGTCAAGAAGTTAATGTGTAAATAATAATTTTGAAATGGTACCTTACTTGCTGTGGCGCAGAGTGTGGAAATGGTGAGAATTTAAGTGCCATGTACTGTGTCCTGTTCATTATATATTTTCATACATGCCAAAGACAACACACTATGGCTCTAGCTAAGCACTAAGATAAATATGAGCTAAAGAAAAAGGTTACACAACAAATTTTTTCTAGTTTTGGTAACGCACCATTGTGAGATGAAACTCAACATGTCTACAAACCTGTGACAGATGATCCAAAGACTTGGACCTTTCCTAGGTGAAAAAATGAGCTCCAGATGCCTCTGCAGCGTGCCTGTCTGCCTGAGTGTGGATTTCCTCCACAGATCCTAACGCTTCCACATGGTCAGTGTGAAACACTGATGTAAATTCCCTACCATCAGATAACAACCGCTGAGGGTTTTGAGGAAATGTTAAAAATGTGCTGCCGGCTGCCAGCCCACATCACTGGTTAGTACATTACTTGCTATAATATAAGCTGTGGACTTTTCCCATGTGCTCTTACTTATATCCTGTAGGGATTTGAAAAGGGTATGAAACTTTATAATGCAAAGCTTTACATTTAAGAGCAAGAAAATCACATTATGTAAAGTGGAGGATGTAAAATAAAACATTGCTACATTGCTACTTTCAGTATCCATGGGATGGCGTCGCTTTTGTCAAACTAAATAAACATGGATGAGTGAGTTCTACATTTTTGAAAACTCTTGGGCCAAATTTAGGATAGTTTTTCTGGAATAATATTGACATTCTCCTCATCACTGTGTATTTCCAACAGGTTAAATCTCTCTCTTAAACCCTTTTCTCTTGTTGCTCTCCACAATATTTCCAGCAAAACACAAGTTATGATCCAGTTTTCCTCCTGACTGTCATTGGTAAGCAGATGTCTGTGATTGCTGTTGCCATGGAAACATAGTCTGCCTAAGCATGGTCTGAGGTAAAGTGGCTAAATTTATTGGCTAAAAAACAAAACAAAGAAACAGTCTTGTTTGCTTTGCACTAATAGTCAGCAGCTATTTCCACATTTGCAATGTTGTTTCAGACTATAAGCGACATTGTAGACAAATACTTTGGTAATTGTCCTTGAAAACATCCGTAACTCAAATTGACACGTAATCAACCATGCGTTATTGATAAAATGAAATTCCTGAAATTAAGAAATCTTTTGCTAATCATATTTAATGACAAATGACTATGACTGTTATATAATATTAGAAAAACAATCAGGACACAAGGTTTTAAATCAGTTAAAGCATTTCAGGCTGGTAAAGAATGCTTTAACTGGCCATAGACTTAATATTAGATGTAGATCAATAGTGGATATTTAAAGTCCGATGTAATAATGACAGTTGGAGCAGAAGAAGCCAATAATTGATTGATTGATATTGTCTCCACCCTAATCTCCCAGAGTGTTGACACTGAAAACACTTAAGGCATATCTGTAATGAACTGTTTCACCTTTTTAGAAACTGGCTGAACTAAATAAGCTATATAATAAATATCCAAATGAATCTGAACACTAAAGTCAATCATTAATTACTATATATGCAGCCTAATATCAAACTAAATGAGAAGAAATGAAGGTTTTGATGTATTAGTTTCCTTGTTTCCCAGTTTAGAAACTTAATATTAGCCATGGCCCACTATCGGAACCGACTTCTGCCAATGCCAACAGTTATAAAAACATCCTGTAAAACTGATTCATTGCTTTGTCTCTACTTATGTAAAGAATACATACTTACAGATGGATTTTGATTTATGATCAACTCACAGAAAACAGTTTGTGTTAATAATTCATCTCCTTATTGCTCTGAAAACATCCACCAACTACTGGAACATATTAAGAGATCATGAAAATAAATGCCAACATTCCCAAAGCAGCTTTATTATTAGATACACACCACATCACAAAAAGAAAAACCTTAAATTAGTGCTTAATGCTCTGCTGTTTTAGTATATTTATTGTCCAGTGCTTAATTTTACTAAATAATTTGTATTATTTAGCATAAAATGCACACCAAGCACTGCTGTTATTAATAAGGTCATATTATTGGCTGGCATCAGGCAAAGAAAAGGAAATGCTGAAACTACTAATGTTGGGCTGAAAAAGTGTTAAACACATTATTAAAACTTGGAAGTACAGGGGTGAATCTTCATCTTAGAAAGAAAGCCCTGAATGAAATCTTATATAGAGATGTTTTATAATTTGGTGAAATAAAATGTAATCAAATAATAAAATAGACCTTGGATATATTAAATAGTTTGAGTACTTTTCTACACTCAATGTGAAGAGAACTCGAGGGATTGGGATTGGGTTTGTGTAGCCTTAGGAAAAACACTTATTGCGAAAGGCTTTGATTTGTTTGAGAAACTAAAGATTGGACTGTTTCAATGGAAAAAGGCCATTTGGTCTGATGAGTCCAGACTGACCCTGCTCCAGAATGATTCAGGGAGCATGGGACACGATTTTCACTCATAGATTGGCCACCACAGTATCCAGATCATAACCCCACTGATAATATTTTGGATGTGCTGGAAAAGACTTTACAGTGTGATCCAACTCCCATTATCAAAACAAGCAAAAACATAATGCAACTCTTGCTAGAATGCTGTGGCAAAAGCAAAGCAAAAGGCGCTCTGATGAAATATTAGATTATGTGATTTCGTGGGCATTGTCCAATGTATAGCTTTAAAAAAAAAAAAAAAAATTGTGAATCCTCCACACAGTAGAAAATCAAGTTCAAATTTACAGCAACATCACACACATTTCCACTTCAATAGCAGGATAGTAGGTTATGTGTTGGATTCCCAGTAAGACCAGGGCCTTTCTGTGTTGACTTCAGGTCCTGCAGGTCCTCTGGGTCTCTCAGTATCAAAAACAGGTATAATGTAGGTCAACTGACCAAGACCAAGGTAGTGACAAAGACCTGGAGTTGGTTCCTGAGCAACTTCAATGGCAGCTCACTGCTCCTAATGTGCTGAACGATAATGCTAATTGCTAATGCTAGGTGCTGTGTGTTTTAGGAAGGGTAAAATGCAGAGGTCAAATGTCCCTACAGGATTAATAAAGTGAGTTAACCTTAACCTTTTAACCCTATTTCATTATATAAAATTATGTGGTAAATGGTTAAGTTATTGTACGTAATGCAAAAGGCAGACACAAGCTGAGTTGGCATAAAATGTTAAACTTACTTAACAATTTTACAACAAGACTCATTGTTCATATGTCAGTGAAAATGGCATCTACATGAACATGTGCAGACCTCAAGAATATGAACATGTTGTTTTAGTTTACATTAGGCGCTAATTTAATGCTGAAGGAACGCAACACTGATGTTTCAGGTTAATTTGTAGGTCTCATGAGGGGAACTACTCAGCCTATAAAAACAGCTGGTGAAATATATTTAATTAAGTCTGAGAATGGCCACATGAATAACAAATACTGCTACAGTACAGAACTGAAAGTCCCACCGATTCCAATGGACCTAATGGGGTTAGAGTCAAATAACTTTTTGTTCCAGTTTGAATTAGGCCTTCATTTAGACACATGATGTTTGTCAAATAAGAAAAAAAATAAATTTTACGATCCAAGAAAGTCACAGTGAGTGGCAAAGATAATACAGAAAAGTTTCTAGTTTCATGTTAGTTTCTAGTTTCATGTTAAATAACAATGGACTGTATTTCTTGTTGCACATGGCACACATCACCAACACCAAAAACTGCTACTTGGCACATTTTACTTCAATCTTCGAGTGCAAGGTGAAAAAGTATTAGAGGATGTGACAATCACTATAGTCTGATCATGCTGTTCGTGTTACAAAGACATCTTCAGCAGCTCTGAAAAGATTACACACAGAGATACAATGACTTTCTGGTGTATGTAGCCTTTCTATTTGTATTTTCAGCCTGATTCATCAACTATTTTACCATAAACTGCCATTTTTATGACTTGTAAATTTATCCTTTAAACTGACAAATATCATATGTGTAAATGGTGGCATATGGGATTAAAAAATGACTTGACTCTTGCCATTGATTGTTATGCAACTTTTTGCCAAAGTTAGGTCTCATGGGGCACAACCGGAAAAGGTGGAACTTCGGCTCCTTATATACTTATGAGGCTGTACATCTGTCTGTAGGCTAATAAATGGTTCCTTGTAGTACACTTTTAATTAGGCATTTTACCTGATTTGATCCGAAAAACAAAAATTCCACGAAAGATTCATATTTTTTGGACCATCTGGCGAGTTCCATTTCCTGATGTTCCTATGTGTCCTGTGCCTTTTTAAGGTCTGGACATCAGGTCAGAACAGTGTGTCTCGACTTCAAAAGCTAATATTTCTGCATTTATATTAGGAACATGAAACCCTGCTTATTAAAATAGTGTTTTCATTGCTGGTACTGCTCTTTGGTGTCCAAGCTTAAGATGAAAGTCTGCCTTTTGATTTACTTTGGTAGACACTGGATTGTGCGATTTGTATAGCATGATCTGATCTGATGTGACTTCAGGTCAGTTTTCTAAATCATATGCAGAACCAGTAAAAACAAAGTCTGTTTTTATTTTCCTAAGGGGAAATCTAATCACAAGAGTGATGTAAGAAAGCTGCACTGATATCTAAATGTCACTCTGTAATTATAATCACAGTCCTGACCCAGAAGGTTGCTGTTAATGGAAATATAAACCATGTTTTCAGTTTCTTTATCCATGGCAGATTCTGCTTTTATGAATAGTCAGCAAATGATTGGAAACAGACTGAAGAAGACTGACCTAAATCAGAGGGATTATGCCAAAGGTTTAGATTCATTAAAGGGGATAAGCTAGTGGTGAGTGACTGGAAACCATTTATATACTGACACACAGACTCTGAGAAAGAAAGCAGGAGACTTTCAGAGTCAGGGAGACCAGGTGTCATGTTTGTTAAACAGATTCAGGTGCAAATAAGCTATGATAACTTTAAAACACGACACTTGTGATGTGATCCGGAACATAAACATACTGATTGAAGACATTATAAAATATCATCTGCATATACACATAAAGTAATGACCTTCTCTTGCACTGCTATATCATCAATCTTTAATGTCTTGAGTGTAATCCTAGAACTTTTTTTCAGAGTTGTAATTTACTTTTATGGTGTATTAACTTTCTCTGGTTCTACTTAAGTCAGTGATTATCTTCATTTCCATAAATACCTTTTATGTCCTCCAGAGGACAGACCTGAAATTGTTGCATTAAACCTTTTGTTATATAAGTCAGAGGCAAGTTAGTTTTTCCATTTAAAGAAAAAAAGGTACAATTATCATCTTTAGTTGAAATACTGCATATCATGTTTTCTGGTTACAGCTTTAGTCTATTACTCCAATGTCACACTTTCTCTGAATATCAGTGTAAAACAGCATTTACTATTAAATTATGGGAGACTGAAACCCAAACCTGTGTAAAATACTTATCACATCTATCAAAGACCATTGGAGTTAAAGTGGACAAGCCACCACATGATGTCATGTACTACTTCATTAGGACTCTCCTCTTTTCATTTAAGGAACTACTCCAACAGCATCAAACAACAAAACAGTTTACCCGAGCCAAGAGCTGGCAAAATGTTTTTAAAGGGATTTTCCTTTAAACATAGTAAGTTCTTTGTCTGACCAAACCTCAAGAAATGTGTTTTTGGTTTCCAGTGCATTAAGAACATATTTAACTTGCATGCTTCTCCATACTACTGCTTTGAAAACAACAGGATGTTATGTTGAATCCTTAATGTGTTCAGCACAGTACTTCAGGCAATGCTGCAGACTCACAGAGGGTAAACTCCAGTCTGCACCAAGCAAATTAAAGGTTTTCACCAGCTGAGTTTGACATAGACAACGGCGGTGCATCCACGTACCCGGCTGTCCTCTTGGGCCTCCCACTCCGGGGTATAGCTGTGGACCTGAGTGCCAGGTGTGCAGTTGGAAAACTGGAAGAGACTGGCAAACATGCGGTGGTTCTCTGCAGTGTCTGGAAAGATGGCATCCTGGAAGTTGACTCCATGAGGGACAATATTGTAGTTTTCATCCATCCTTTGAGGACCAAGAGGAAGATATGAGACACGGAGTCATCATCACAAGTACCAATCAAGTACTGTAATTTGGGTGTTCTCTTTTTTTAATGCTTTTACTCCATTGCATTTCAAAAACAAACAGTGTAGTTTTTATTCTACTACATTTGCTTGGCAACTTTATTTACTTTGGATTTAAATTTTTCTCCCCCTTCCTGTCCAGTAGGAAGATACAAGCTGCCGTTGAAAAAATGGAACAATAAAATAATTATTCAAATAATCAAGGAAGAAACATTATATGAGAAAAGTCATTCATTATATTGTGGTGTGCTTGCCGCATTGCATTGTGGATATTGAATATTTTTGCTGTATTATGTTCTGTTTTATGTGTGTTTATGTGAATTTAGGTTAATGGGTGTGTATGACAATGTTTATGGCCTTTTTATGTTCTTTTTTTTTAATGTACACTTTAAGTGACAGCTGTACGCCGAACAATCCCTTATCTGTCTGTCTATGTTTATTAGTTATCAAAAAGACACTAATCTGAAGTGAACATTGATTAAAATACTGACACTTCCTCTACACCACAACTCAGTGATAGCAATAACCCCACCTCATCCCCTGAAGTGCTGCAATATACATAAATTTGCAGGTTTCCATTGAAACACAAATATACCCATATGCAGCCTGGCCAAATAAAAAAGAAATTAAAAAGCCCATGACTTTATTCATCTAAAAAAAACTGGTAAGATCTTCCCATTGAATATTTCCTGCAGTGATTAATATGTTTCAACTGCAACAAGTTCTTTAACCCAAACTGATGCAGTGAGTAGATTCTCACTACTGAAACAACCACCAGTTTGATAGAAACCATAAAGACTGAACTGTGGAGCTATGGGAAATGGTCATGTGATCTAATGAGTCCAAATTGGCCCTGTTCCAGAGACAGGGATACATATGCAATGGTCACCACGAAGTCCAGACCTGAACCTGATTGAGACTCTTTGGGATGTGGTGAAGAAGACTTTACACACATATACAGTCTGACTTTCCCATGATTAATACAAGACCTTAGCCAACAATTGATGCAAGTCTGAATGGAAATAAATGCGATGTTGCATAACCTTATTGAAATGATGCTCTCACACAGTGTGTTGTAATAAAAGTTAATGGTGGTCCAGTGAAATATTAGCCTGTTGGATGTATCTCCACGTGTTGATACTAAATGTCCGTGATAAAAAAAAATAAATAAATAAAGCTGCAGTGCTTCAGAGTTTTTTTTTTTAATATTAATGGGCAAAAATTCCATTATTACCTTTCATATCATAATTCAAGTTTTCTGGTAAGTAGTTCTGGCAAATCAAAAGCCTTTTCTCACAAGTACACAACTGACAGCTGTAATTACCAATTGCTGATGAGATTCTGTCAGATTTGCTTGGAAAAGTGGCTTCACTTTTCTATAACAGCATAAAACGGCATCAGGGCATTTGTCTTCCTATTTAGCCTTGTGATTTGGATGATGAGAACAGAGCTGCAGAAAAAAGGCAGGTATTTGCAAATTCTGGAGATTTTCTCTCTTATTTCAGTTTCTGCATCTTCAAATGTTCCTTTATGGGTTGACTTTAAAATTATACTTCTTCAGAAAAATAAATGATCAAAACTACTCTGGATTAGCTGTAAATGAAAACTGTCTGAGCTCATGAAAAGTTTGACATTTTAGAGATATGTGGTTCTCACATATGATGATCTTACAGACCATGAAGCAGTGTTGTAGATTAACCTATCCATTAGTATATAAAGTAGTTCAAGTAAAATTAGTGTTAAATGTCTACAGCAGTAAAATGCATCATACACATTAAAATTAATCCCAGAACGTCCTATAATCATCCTATGATCAATCATATTATATTATCAGTGGTCAACTTTTAGTTTTCATTATTTCACTATATATTCATGTTAACACTTATTCTAAAGTCTTAACTTCATATGAAAAATTTCAAAGTGTGATAGTAGTACTTTTACTTCTGAATACTTCTTTCACTAGAAAAATTCACTTGTGCATATGTAAGACATAAAAGCACAAGTAAACAATATGCCTTCTCATACATTTTTAGTGATTTTAGCAAAAATTAACTATATAATCCCTAACCCTTACCAGGAGGACACTAATTTAAGCATACACATTTTCTGCAGCATCGTCAATGCAGACGCTGTTCACTGTCTTTAGAAACCACAGTGTGTAAAGTTGACAGGCATCTGTCAACAGTAAAAGAAAACCCCTCAAAAATACAAAGATACACAATTGCCCACAGTCCTTGACCTTTTTTTTATGTAAATTCAAGCTCTGTGTGGAAGAATCAAGCCAGAAAAATACAAGCCCAAGGGATTTACTGCAACTGTTTCATATCTTTTCCTATGATGTAAAGTGTGTGAGGGAGGAAGTCTTGAACCAGTGGGTTTCCATACATCTGGATCCCATCTCGTATCCCTCGAGGGACATCAAAAGTCTGGTTGTCGCTATCACAGACGGAATGTGTAGGTGTGTGTGTGTGTGTGTGTGTGTGTGTGTGTATGTGTTTATGTTGAGAAAGCAAGAAGAAAGTTGATGTTTTGCTTCAACAGAGAAGGTCGGAGGTTAGATGTAAGCGCTGTGTCCGGGAGGTCATCAGCCTCTGCAGTGACAGAGGAATAATAAATATCAGGAACACTACATTATACAGAGATATCCAACTCCTCTTCAGATTCACAATGTTCCCAAAACCTTAATGTGAGCCACTTCACCAATTCTGCTCTCCAAAACAAAAAAACACACTGTCTCTTCTTCTTTGAACGTCAGTATTCAGTTACTTTCTCTTCACAGTGGAGTTGAAAATCTTGAAGGAGTGAGATATAGGCTGAAGTTTTCCCAGTGAACATATGGCTCAAGCATAACACTCAATCTGTCTCATTTAAAGGTCCTGTGGGAGATCTATCATTGCATTTTTCTCTACACTGGGCTCTGATTCGTCCTGTCCGGGGAACTTATACTCATGATTGATTGGAAAGACTATTTTAGTCCGAGACAATGTTGTTGGGGTTTTTATGACAGGAAATGGACGTCCACTGGAGACTCTGATGAGAACTTTTTACTTTTGGCCAGCTCATACGTTTTCAGCGCTTGGTGTTGCAAAGCAGGCACAGCACGGCTGCCTTTAAAAATCTGCACCATTGATCTTATTAAGGTTTACGACTCAAAGAGCAAATACCACAGGGCAGAATTAACTCATTTATTTTAATGAGCTGATGGGAAACTGAACATTACCATGCAGTTTGTATGAGTCTTTGGGCGATGTGACAAATATGCCTCCTCCACTAAATCAGTGAGGGTTTTAGAAACATAGTGAGAAAACCTAAGACTAAACTGTACAAAAAAGTTAAGAACCATAGTAATTTAGAGGTTATAGTATTGAAAGTTTTGCAAAATTTAATGCATTAAAATACTTTTTAGTTGCATTGGGAAAAATGAGATCATGGAAGTCATTATTTTGAGCCACATTTGTTTTGAAACAAATCCTACCACTGAATTAAACTCAGATTTCAGTTCCTTTTCCCCAAAACATTTGGCAAAGAAAACGATTTAGTACCACAACAATTTTCAGGCTCAATAGTCACTTGATGCTTTACCAGTGACCAAGAACAACTCAAATTTGGAAGAAAAAGGTTTATTGTCCAAAGCAATAGAACAGTTAGGAGCAGGGCTGGGTGAAATGGCCAAAAGGAGAATTAAATCTAGCTTTTTTTTCCTTTTTTTTTTTTGCAATGTTTTTTTTTACCATTTTTATGAACATGTAATAAAATATGGTAAAAAAAAAAAAAACAAAAAAAAAAACAGCAGTCTTTAGTAAAACTATACTCTGTATATGATTGGAGAAACATACTGACAATGAATATATTACAAGATGCAGACTAGGATGTTGGATTTTAGTCTCCAGAGAAATAATCTTTTATTTTGAAGCTTTTTGCACAATTTTCAGAAAGCCACATCTTGATAATCTAATTAATTCCATGCATCGCTAAGTGCTACTTCAGAGGCACCATTTAGGTATGAAAGACACACTTTTAGCCATTGGTCTGAAGGCTGAAGGCGGTTTTGAGGATCATATGAGGTCGATCTGATGATCAGACTGGCTGAAAGGTATCGGAACACAGACACAGGACACACATATTTGTCCACAAAAAGTTGCCTTAACTCTTTTTCCATGCATGAGGTAAGATACTAATAAGTAAATGAAAATGAACTCAAATGAACGGTTGTAATTATTAGGTAACAGACACCATCATAGACCTCTTTGGTGGCCAAAGCAAGATAATAGTCATTAATCCTCATTTCGTACCCAAGGTAACTATGTTTTGTTTCCCATAAGAGCTGACATCAAAAGAGAGGTTGCAAAGGAAAATGTGGGTAAACATTTCAGCAGGGTTGCTCTCTTCATTACATCCCTGATAAACACCACTGATTTGGTTTAGTGAAATAATCATTGTTTCTTAATCATCATCCGGTCTGCCATTTAGCAGAGCTTTGTTGTAACTAGCCTCAGGAAGTTTCCAATAGCAGTTCCCTGGCTGGTTAGAAGTCTCAAATGTTTAGACCATTACAGCAGGGGCCAGCAAAGTCGTCCCCTGAGGTGTGATTAATTGAAATCAGTGAAATCATATACAGCTCTTTCGGCCATCATCTCAAGCACAACATGATCACACAGCTGACTGCTTATGTGTTAGTCATTATGAAAAAATAAATACTCTACTGTTCCCTGCTGCAGACCCTCATGCAGGACGGTCACACATTACATTTCAGGAATGCTTTTCATTGCCCCCCATGAATATATCTGCACCTTTATTTGTTTGATTGAAAAAGCAGAAATGGGAGACAGATATAAGTGAGGCCTGTCAGCACATGTTCCCTTTGTAGAGCAGCATGCTGGTGTCCTACAGCAGCTCTGGGCAAACAAAAGGTGGGCTTAACGACCACTGGCGGGCAGATAACTCTCTTGAGTAAAAGTGCTTTGTAGGTTTACCTTCAAGCTGTTGGGAAAAGTCTGGCTCTGTAATTACCCTGGCTGGAATGCAATAGGTTTCCTGAGTAATAGTGTTGTTTCTGTCCAACACAGACATTTAGGAATTAACCTGCCACGTACTTTTTTGAAACTGGAGAGGAAAGTTTGGCAATGTATTAAATGCGTTATTAGCCTAAAATCAATATCGGATCATGTGCAGGTTCTGATCAAGAGCATGTGTGGATAATGACAGTGCTGCAAATGCTTTCTTACTTGCTGACAACTAACTGAATCCCACCCTAGTCTTTCCCTCTGTTCATGACAGATTGCTGCAGAGGTCTACAGAGAACTGGACTGGTTTAAGGCAGAGGAGAAACTCAAATCACAGACTTCATACAATACTCTCACAAAGCTATACAGTGCAATAACAGCGTTAGCTCATATGTTTTACATTAACTACTGCATTAATTAAAGGCCATCATTTAGTTAGTTATGATTATCTAAAAGGTTTTAGGAATTGTACAAACATAACTAGCTCTTGTTTGCACAAAACCACAATATTCTATAAAACACATTCCTACAGTAACATCCTCCTCAGACCCAGAAAGTAAAAGTTACATGAAATGATTGTCTTGATTGGAAACAGCAGGATACAACAGTTTTTTCAGATACATTTCTTACTTATTTTTTTATGGAATGTCCTTTGCAGTGGACAGCATTTTGTTGGTGTTTTTTTTTCCTTTTAAGTAAAGCTGTGAAACTCTTGTCCACTACAGAGGACAAACATGCATTGCTGGATCTCAGGAGGATAATAAACCTTTATAGGTGTGAGTTCTCAATGAGATCAGGAGTGAGAGGTAAAGATGTGATGATGGACAGCTCTATCCTATTTTAATATGATCATCTTGTAAAAACTGATGGCATCTTAACCAATAAAGACCCAAAAATCCACCCTCTACCAAAATCATCTACTGATATAAAATGTTTAGTACCTGTTGATCCACTAATCCATGTATATAATTAGTGTAAAATGCAGTTTGTCATCTTTTCATGGTTATCAGATATGACCCATTTGGATGTTCAGAGGCTCCATAGTGACTGTGGAAACACTGTCATCTTCTACAACATTGATTCACCAGTAAAACCAATGGAGTTGATCAATGACAGTGGATGGAAACACTTGGTTTATGTTCAGTTAACCCATAAAGACCCAGTGCTACTTTTGTGGCACTTCCAATATATATATATTTTTTTCTATATTTAACTTTTCTTAAGTGATTGATCACCATTTATTATAATATTTCCCTCTACATTTTTTCAGTGTAAATCAGGTATTGTCCTGTATTTAATTGAGTGATCATTCACTGAAGCTCAAATTAAAGTTGAGGGTTATTATATCAAAAACAGAGAAAATGGAAGAAAAAGTGACTTTTTCAGTAAAATATATCATTAAATTAACATAAACCAAGTGTCTCCATCCACTGCCATTGATCCAACTCAATGGGTTTTACTGGTGAATCAATGTTGTAGAAGATAATGGTGTTTCCATGTTCACTGCAGAGCCTCTGAACATCCAAATGGATCATATCTGATGACCATGAAAAGATGACAAACTGCATTTTACACTTTTTTTTTTTTTTTTTTTTTTTTACATTTTGATAACATTAGTGGATCAACAGGTATTAAAGATTTCATATCAGTGAATGATTTTGGTCGCTGGTGGATATTTGGGTCTTTATGGGTTAATGACAGGCCTAGATTTTGCTGAAAAAGTCTTTTTTTTTTTTTTTCAGTTTTCTCTATTTTTGATATAACAATCCTCAACATCTACATAAGTAGTAAATTAAATGTTGGAAAATACCTGCTTTTTATTGAAAAACACACAAGATACAGAAGACAATATTACAATAAATGGTGATAAACCACTTAAATTCATTTGGGAACTGCCACAAATGTCACACTGGGTCCTTCTGAGTTAAAATTAAAACTGTGATTGAATGTCTGGCTGCAAAATCCTGAGGGCCAGTGAAACTTTAAGCATGTGTTGACAATATAGGAAAAAAAGCAGGGGGGGCTTTCTCACCTCAGAAAGAAGTAGTAGCTGTTGTTTTTGGTGACACTGTATGAGAAGCAGGGGAAGTATCCCAGACCGGTGACATTAAACCTGGAGCCTGCGGGGACTTCCAGCATGCTACCCCACGCCTGGTCGCACAGCAGCTCGATCTCGGCGGAGAACAGCAGGTCTGTGTCGTGCTGCCACGGCAGGTAGTTGTACACGTTGTACGACTCTTTGTGCAGCGCCAACACCTTTGCAAAGACGATGATCTCCGCCAGCTCCGCACGGCACGCTTCTGTCTGCGGTCTCCAGTCGTGGGGCAGCTGGCATCCATCGCTCCCATCAGGACCGGTCAGCGTCAGGATAAACGCCAAAATAATCCACATGATACGTCGACGAGAAGGCGCGAGTGGGTCAGTGAGACGCACCGAGGCGCACGAAGGATGATGGTGATGGATGATGGAGGAATTCACGGACAAACTGCAGGGATTTCACTCCATGCTTCCACCAGTGTTTACTCAGTTGACATCAAGAACTGAGATAGTAAAAATTAAAAGTGTCCCAAAAAAAAAAAAAAAAACACCCCAAAACAGTCAGTGTCGGTCTGTCTCTGTGGTCCCTGCTCCCTCCTCCATCCACACTACCTGTGATCTGGGATCAGCCCATTCATCCCAGCATCCCCCTGCAAAAACTTCAGCCCTCACTTTTCAGATGAAACCAGCTGCAAATCCAGACTTTGTTGAAATGAACATAAAAGTAAACCCCTGTCTTTAAGGATGTTAAGAAAGGTGGAAGCGATGCTGCAGATAAACGGTGGTAAACTTTAGAGAAGCAAACAAAAAAACACTCAAGAGAAGTTAGTTGGACTTTATAAAGAAGGTCAGTGACGCCCTCTAGTGGTGAAATGTAACTTTCTTGCGGTTGTTGAGAATTCCCCAGAGGACATTTCTCTGACACTTCAACAGGGTAGTGTTTCTTAGGTGGAGCACTCAATACTCTTAAAAATGTTCCATTCATTTATTTTAACCTATAAAGACCCAGTGCTCTTTTGTGGCAGTTCCCAATTGAATTTTTTCTTTATATTTTAGCATTTCTTAAGTGGTTTATCAACATTTCTTCTAATATTAGGCTTTTTATTTTTCATTTTCCCATGACAATTAGGTATTTTCCTATGTTTAATTAATTGATCATGTAGCTGTTCGTAAAGCTCCGAGTAAAGTTGAGGGTTATTATATTAAAAACAGAGAAAATGGAAGAAAAAGTGACTTTTTCTATAAAATATATTATTAACTTGACGTAAACCAAGTGTGTCCATCCACTGACACTGATCCAACTCCATGGGTTTTACTGGTGAATCAATGTTGTAGAAGATGACTGTGTTTCCACATTCACTGCAGAGCCTCTGAACGTCCAAACGGGTCATATCTGATGACCATGAAATGATGACAAACTACATTTTACACCAATTATTTACATGTATTGATAGGATTAATGGATCAACAGGTATTAAAAAGTTTATATCTGTCGATGTTTTGTGTCACCGGTGTCTGTTTGGGTCTATGGGTTAAAGACCCATACAGCCCAAACTCGTCTAAAATATTTAATAACTGTGGATCTAATTCTATCAATACATGTAAAGAATTGAGGTAAAATGCAGCTTCTCATCTTTTCATGGGCATCAGATATGACCCGTTTGGATGTTCAGAGCCTCCGTAGTGAACGTGGAACACTGATTCATCAGTAAAACCCATGTCGTTTGACACATGACAGTGGTTTTAGACACTTATTTTTATGTTCAGTTGATGATTTTGTTGAAAAAGTCTTCTTTTCCTCATTTTTCTGATATGATGTAATAATGTTTGAATTTACTCTTAGCTATTATGATTCATTCTACATGATCAGTGAATTAAATATAGGAAAATACCTGATTTTCACTTAAAATGCAAAATGTAGAGGGAAATATAAAAAAAATTGTGATAAATCACTTGGGAAAGACAAAAAAATATATATTTTGGAAGTTATGACAAAAATAGTTGCCTGTTGCGCTTAGTAACACTGAAATAATAATAATAAAAAATAAATAAATAAATAAAAAAAACTAGTGAACATGGTGTATCCGTGTTTTGTAAAGTCTACAGCTGTGTCCTGTCTTTGACTGGGAATCGAACTGGTAACTTATACATGCTAGAACCTATAGGTGGCGCACTTGCGCGGACCTGAGGATAGAGATTTGACGTCTTCTGTGACGTCAACATCGCGTAGGGCCAGTGGCGCAATGGATAACGCGTCTGACTACGGATCAGAAGATTCTAGGTTCGACTCCTGGCTGGCTCGGCTTTTTTCCATCCACTACCCACATTAACTGGGTTTGAGTAGAGAATAGAAAAGATGAGATTTTTTTTTACAAAGAAAATCAGTGTAGCAGCTCAGTTTTATTTATCAGCAAAAACACTTAGTGCAAAAAGGACTGTATAAAAAAAAAAGGATCATACAAAATGCTAAGAATGTAAGCATGTGCAAAGGCTCCAGAATAAAATATTAAATACACATATTCTACTAAAGTACTACCAGAACTACTGAATATACAAAAGCTAACTCTATACTACAGATGAGAGATATGTACAACAAATAAGGATATATACAGGTGACAAAGTCGTAGTTAATTGTTGAAATAGCAGACCACAAAACATGGCTATAGGGGAGAGTACATTGAAAACTAAGTCGTAGTTTGCCCATTTTTTTGACTTGTAACTCATGACAAAGCTACTATAAGAAAGTCTCAAGCATGTGTCTGTATTCATGGCATTTTCATTCGTCACCAATTAGTGGGGAAGTTAATGTAGTAGGTCTGCATGAGGTAAGATTTCACATGGAATATTATTAGAAATAATACAAAATCAAAACAAATGTGATTTATCTTACTTATGAAAAGTACAATCTATAACTAAATTGCCTAAAATCATTTCTGTAAAACTTTAAAATATAGATAAGATAAGATAAGATAAGATAAGATAAGATAAGATAAGATAAGATAAGATAAGATGAGATGAGATGAGATGAGATGAGATGAGATGAGATGAGATGAGATGAGATGAGATAAGATAAGATAAGATAAGATTTTACTGATCCCACTATATTCATGTGTCTCAGCAGTATTTATAGTAAAGTGAGCATACATGGAATTAAGGTGATAAAATATGAAGAATACATAATATTAATATAAAATAGTAACAAAAAATCTACACATATACCAATATTTACAGACCAACAAAGAAGATTTACAGCAAAAATCAAGTTAAGTCAACATTACTTGCTCATGTGTTGCTCATATATTCCTTCCTCACTGCACAAAAATGCCTCCTCCTGTCCTCTGGAGTGTAGTTATGGGTGTGGGTATTTGGAATATTCTGTTCTATTTTGTTATAAATCACATATCAAATACAAAAACAAAGACAGAATTGTTTTCATTACATAGTCCGTTAAGTAGGTTAGTAGGCCTGTGCGCTCATGTCTATTTTCACTGTAAAAAAAACACAAAAACAAAAAACAAATCAAGTCATTTCAGACAAACTTTGATATTAGACTAAATGATTTAAAACTTTCTCCGTCTTTTTATAATACAAGAAAAAAGTTAAAAATTCTTTCTTTCTAGTTTTCTGTCTTATAAAAATACCAGTTGTTAAATGTCATTAAGACACAAAACTGGTTGCTTTTCTTACATTATATTCAAATTGACTAAAATGTATCGTAACTTTACAGGACTTGTTGGTTGTTGCTGTGGAATTTATCTAATTAAAAACTGTTTCATTAAAATCTTAATGAATTTCAAGTAGTGTCTGTGTTTTAAATACGCATATTGGTGGCTTTATGTATTCATGGGTAGAATTTATTTCTCTACCTTGATGAATTCAGGATTACCTGAGTGTTTCTTCTACATTTATTCCCCTCTAACTGAATAGTACAAATACATTAAATGCCTGCTGTCCTCTTGAAAATGCTACTGGGACAACTGTGGGCGTGGGGGTTTCTCAGGTGACAAACACAAAGTTCCAGGACCTGAAAGGGCAGCACCATTCCATCGTGTGAGGGATGAAGAGTCTGCACAAGGACATGGCTGTAACTCTCCTGACTGGGATGCTCATGATCACTTACATCTGTGAAGGAGGTGCGTCCACCGTTACTCATAAGGTGAGAAAAAATTTGCTGTGGGAAATTTATTTTGTGTCATTTATTTGCTTTATAGCGCTGCTGAAAAAATCGTCAGCATCCGAGTTCCTTCAGAAAATCCGAGAGAAGCGTGATGCAGAGTGTTATCCTGGAGGCTGCAGCACAGAGATCAGCGAGGCGGAAGAGATGATAAATGAAAATCCAGGATATGTAAGTTTTATGTCATTATTTAGTAAATAATACAATCCTATTTCTTTATCTACCTACAAAACATGAACCTGGAACAGACTTTACAAATGGTTTTACAATTAGCACCTGTTGTATAGATACGCATTTTTCCCATAAAGTTCACTCTGCATCTGCTGCAATGGCAAGAAATGTCACAGATAGTATTATGACAGTTGTGTAACTAAAAGTGATAAACCTTTATGCATTATGATATTAGTCTTGGCCTACTTTTTAACACAAGTATACTGAAGTCAAGCTTTTTCTTAAAGCAATGAATGATTTATCAAAAGTTTCATTATCTGACATGATTCGCTCTGCTCAATATTCACTCAATTCCAGTTGGCACATTCTGCTTGTGTAAATGTCAGCAGCTATAGTTCTGTCCTGGCTCTGTTTGTGCATCTTTAGTCCCTGGACAGAGGAAGATTCTGTCTACGTGAATCTGGCCATCATGAATAAAGACCATGCCTTAACTGGACTTTAGATTTGAGAAGCACTCCTCTGTTGGACAGGGATAAGGTGTAACTCAATCAAGCAAGTCACTGAGGCGTTTACCATTACTGTGTTCCTACATACCAGGCCTGCAATTTGAAGACAGAGTGAAGGCAGGCCATTAGCATTGACTTTGTTACTTAATGCACCTCCTGCAAATATCAGATGGCAAGCATAAAAGCCAGCAGAGAAGTGGAATGTTATCAACTAAGGATGTTTGTTGGAGAGTAGGACATTTAGTTACCAAATGTGGGCACAACTGGTCACAACTCAGCAGCACAACTGAAAACATAAACATACTGTAATTAGACCTGTGTAGTAGTATAGTTATGCAGCCGAACAAATAAAAATATAACAACTTATTTTCAGGATGTGAATTCGAATGTGCTGAATAATGGACATGCTGGTCACAGAGCAAATGTAAGTTGTTATTCTTGTGTTGGACTCTGTCTTCTTTGTGTTGCTTTCAAATTAATGAAACTTAAGAGCCACTGAATTGAACTTTAACTTAACTTTATGACTGCTTGTGTCTTGTAGCAGAACGCTGGATGGGATCCTGCGATGGATGACGGATCTGGGATGTAGCCAGGGAGGAGGACAGCACAAAACAACAATGTTGTTGTTGGTTTAAGGGCAGCTTGAGTTTCCCAAAAGCATTCTAGTATCAAGGACAGGCCTAGCTTTGTTAAAATGCATATTAATGGAACCATAACGATAACAACTACTAGTTAACTATAGATGTATGCTATTGGTATAACCTGTGATGCATAATCATCTAGAGGAATAGCAACCTTTGTGGTTATATGAAATTAGGGTTTTCATCATGATTAATCTGCATGCAAGTTTTCCTTTTCTGTTGTAAAAAGACTAAGAATGTTGATAGAAAAATCCACCTTTCCATTTGCTGTAACTGCTTCATCCTCTTGAGGGTCATGTTGGGGCTGGGGCCTTTCCAGCTTCCATCAGGTGAAGGCAGGGTATCCCTTGGAAATATCGGCAGTTCATTATAAGAACACTTTCTAAAATATATATATTTTTACCTTGAGTTTTGTATGGTTTCACTGTACAGTAAGTGACACAAAAAGGGTTGGAGGTGAAGGGTTAAAAGCATCGCACATGATTCCCTGTCTGCCTGGTTTGATTCCTGATCCAGATGACCTTTTCTGTTTGTCATTCCTTTCTCTCTCCTTCCTGTTAACTTTCAAATAAAAGCAATGACATGCACATTCACCTGCTACTAACATTTTAAAATAGAAGCATTTGTTATGTTAGATAATGAAAAAGAACATATGCTGTAATCAGCCTTTGAGGATAAAATCTTGACCTTTTTTTTTTTTTTTTTTGTTAGATTTCAAGTCTGATTTTACCATAGTTCTAAGTACATCAGTGTTGGGTTATTTTGCCAGCTTACTCTAACTATCAACTAATAAAAGATTCAGATACAGATACAGATACAGATACAGATACAGGTACAAATGGACTTTATTGATCCCCTGGTGGGAATTCACTACATTGTCAGCTAAATTAGACATCTGGAATATTTGTATGTTAAACTATTCTAAAATTACTTGACACTGACATCAGACTGTTGAGGAAAATCTGCTTTTAAGTTAAGCCAAGCATGTCAGTGCATTAATGGCTTTTATAAGCATCTGCACTGAGTTGTAATACCACTTTGAACCACTAGAGTGACTAGTGAGCCACAGAGGCCTTGAGTCTGCTGATGTTGTCACCAGTCCATTCCCAGAACCTTGTCTCTGCCTGAGTCTGACCTAATTGTAAACAGAAAGTAACACCGCAGCAGGCGTCTTTTTATGCATGTGAACTCTCAACACAACAGTGAACTGAATGACTGAAGCTTTTTGTAAAGTGAGCATTATCAGCAAAACCACCCACTCCCATAAGAAACAAAGTTCAGAGTCAAAGAAAATAAATGATGAAATTAGAAGCAAGGTCAGTGCCTGCACGGTCATAATGATGTTGAACTTGAATCACATCTTAAAGGCTGTTAAGTTTGTGATGAAGTAATACTTGTGAAGGAGTTTGCAGCAATTGACAGTGCAAACCCTTGCTTCACTGTGTGTGTTTTTTGCTAAAAGCAGGTAGGACAGTTAGAAAAGTGAACTGATACAGGCGGTTATAAGCACTTGAAAATTATAGGAATGTTACTTTGACCTGCTGTTTGAATGAGAAATCCTGTTGGTGCTATAACTCAAATGTCTGCATATATTTTGCATTGAGTGATAGGCTGCATTGGAATAGTCTATTTTGCATGGTAAGATTGCAACTGGGTGTATTTACCTTTTAAAAATAAGTGGCAATGATAATTAATAAATGAATCAATCAAACATGCAGACTTAATTACAAACTCAAGGTCCAGGTAATGACAAGAAAAGATCCTACAAAATGTATAACAAATAAAAAGCTAAAAACAAAACAAAAAAAAAATCCTGTCAAAGCACAATAATGATGGTTATAGGTGAAAATAAATCAACATCCTGCAAAAGGACTACTTCAGTGTGTAATATTAAACCTTATATTTGACAAACCCATGATAACTTAATTTTCCTTAAGATGGCAAATTTCTAAATGAAATTTCACTGTATATTCAATATTACAAACATTTAACTTTTACTACACCATCTATGTATTTTCGTTAAATAATTTCACAGCATCATTGTAAACCACCATAACAGTCAATATTTCAAAGACAAAACTAGAAATAGCACAAGTTGCATATTATTTCAGAGCAGAATGCACAATAGCACTTTGTTGTGGTCAAAGTGCCAAGACATAC
>JAPQRP010000024.1:26430143-26464056 GCA_037367295.1 Apogon hyalosoma | reverse complement strand
TGCTACTATGTATATCTGTAATACTTGAAGCAACACTGATGCAACATCAGTGCATTTCTGAGCTAAGAGGTCAAATATTCTGACAGAAGGGTGGGGTAGCTCAACTTTAGCACCACACCAACTGTTCTCCTTCCTACCACAGATGATTTAGCATGAGAATCTGCTGAATATTTTTATTTGGCCACTGCTTTTATTTATTTATTTATTTATTTAAATGACTTTATTTGGAGATAAAAACTTTTTACCAATAGGTCCATTTTAGAAAAAACTCTCACAGAAGCCAGCTTTACATTTTGGCCAAATGTGTGCAGTACAGTATGCTCTGAACAGAGATATTTTCACTCCATCTGGAGAATACTTGCACTAAACTTGCAAAAAGGAATGTTTTTTGTCCATACATCATCATCTGTCATTTGTTTTATAATTAAATAACAGCTGTTCAAATTCTCCAAATGCTTAGGAAATGACTTTGAATGATTCCCCAAGCATCTTCTTTGGCGCACGATACACTGGACCATTCTTTATGAAAGGAAAGGAGATGATGTTGGTGAGCGAGACTGGTGTTCAGATTTTATTCACATTTAGACTCTGCCAAAGGGGGAAACCCCACCACTCATAAAAATGATCAGCATGATAAACAGCAACTACCTTATGTCGTACCTTGATGATGCACTTGTATGTTTTGAACATACAGCAATGGGTGAATTATGCACATGACACCAATGTTGATGAAAAATGTGCATAACAGTTAGCATCAAGTGACCCTTCTGAGGAAGGCTACAGGTTGTAGCCAAAACATGTCAAGGTGAAAAATAAACTTTTTTTCCCATCTGTCTGACAAAAAAGAAAGAGAAATCTTTATAAGTTCAGTCAACAGTATGAACCTAATTGCACTATATAACAGTTAGTTCTTACATTAACTGAATATGACTGTATTGTTTACAATTATTAATTCATTATTATGAATTATCCAAATTATATTTTTTGTACATGTGTATCTTGCAGAGATTTGTTTTCATGCAATCATACTATCAAATCGCGTACTATATAATATGAGTATATGGATGTGTGATTGACTGGTAGCCTGCCTGCATTCTATTCTATTCAGACCTTGGTAATGCAGTCTTATTTTTCACCGGCTTTCCAAATTTATAGCTGCATTAAACAACATGAACAAGTTCAAATATACAAGATGGGATTTTTGGAGTCTGTCTACAGAACATTGTAATTTTCCCACTGCTGATGCAACCTCCAAGTTGCCTAACAATTTAAAATAATAATAATAATAATAATAATGAATGATTTTTGTTTTATTCACTATGACGCCTCAAATTATGTCAAAAACAACACATCAAACCACATACATTTACTCTCATTTGAATAAAGCATTTAATTCATCCTGTTTTCTTCAAAAACACAAGTAAAACATTTTTCCATATTACTATTATTTCATATAAATGACATACAAATGGACGTAGGTTCAGATTTTAACTTATTCATTAAGGTTTTTGGCCTCTCTGTTCTAGGACAGAACTAAATCTAGAGGATTCTATTTATTCACCATATGCTATAAATAAGAATGTCCATAACTTCTGCAGTAGCCCACATTATTGTACAGTTTTTGTCCCCATATCACATGATGATCACGGGCTTTTGATGGTCGCTTCTCCACGCTTTTTCTCCTGGACACAGAACCAGAAACATGAGTGATGAAGAACAAAAATACAAAAAATTGAGGCACCACTCTTATCTTTAAATAGCCACTGTAATATTTTTGCCGTATTTAAAGTGGGCATTTCATTCCATTTAATCTTTGTTGTATTCTTATTTTAATACGTTAATCGCTGAAGTTATGCTCAGAGGGGTTGCTTACTACAGCCTCCTAAATGCTGCGTTCAAACACTCCTGATGAGCTCGCATTTTCCCCAATTACTAAGTAAATACGATATTTCACGTCTAAACATGAAAATCTGTATTAACATGAGCATATGTCTGGGATATATATTTAACATAAAATAGCATGTAATAACTAAGTACCAACTTTTGCCTTGCAAATATATTTTGTAGTATTTCTAAAGAGAGACATTGCATTTTAAAGGTAGATTTTATATTGTGAACGACGCAGGCGAATTCTATGCACCAGCGTATCCTGATATGGGCTAGAGTCACATTTTCACACTTGGCAATAAATTAATAATCAAGATGGAAATGCTGTAGTTGCGGCCGCATTTTTGAGTAGAATTTGTATTTCCGGCAACAACGAAGGCAGCACGCCAACCGACGGCAGTAACTGTTACGGATTTACACATTAGCATTAGCATTAGCTTACAGTCAAGACACAGCGGCGAAGTCGTCTCGTTAGAAGAAATCCAATTTCACAATGTAAGTATCTAATATTATAATGATGTTTCAAAAACCCTTCATGTGTTTCTTCCTCAAAGTTGACTGACATACCCAGACTTCCGTGTAGTTTGGTGAAGCCAGATCACAGAAAAAGCAACGCCCAAAACTTTGCCTGTAGCAAGCAACAAGTGCTAAGAGGTTAATATGTGAAACGTAGCCATTTAGCAAAGCACATTGGCTAATTACGTTACGTTTGACTTTAATATGTAGGCAAGTAAATAAAGAAAACTATGTTGTGATGGAGTGGTATGATATCCATATTTGTCGAGATATCAATGTATGACAAATATCTATGGGTCAAGGATTCTGTTGTGTGAACTTTGCTAGTTAGTTAGCTAGCTAGTTATCAATTAGCATTATTTGTATAGATCTTTAACTTAATTTAAGTCGAAGAAGCTATTGTTCTGTTCTTTTGATAGTGCACTATAGTTTGTAAAATTGATATCATTATATCCCCCTTTAAAGAAAAGCCATGGTAGTATAAAAATCCAAAACAGGAAATGTAGTGATGGCTGAGCAGGTAGCTAGTTGATGTGTTCAAGAAAGGCTCGTACAGTATAAACACAGTAGTGAGTCACATTACTAGTTTAAAACAGTTATTACCTCACTGAATCCTTGAACCTCATCTCACTCATTCGCTCCATCTAGCACTTACCTTATTGTTTATACAGGAAATTTGCCCCGTTATAGAAATGTAGAAGCATAATTCGTAATGTAAATGCAACTTTTTAACTAACAGTATTGTAGTCACTGGAATAACGTTTTTTTCTGATAATCCGTGATTAATGTGTAATGTGTCTAGTAAGTAATATAACACTGCCATGTATAAAGTATCCCAGATGATTCACACCCATTTCTTAGTGATTAGAGGTTGCCAGGCCTGGATAGTCATTATCTTGGCAGGAACCATTTGTGCTTACCTAACTTAACTGATAGTCATGATTTAAGATGAACAAATGTATGACACATGCCATGAACTTCACTATTATATTTCTTATATGCAATTCAGCATATTAATAATATTTCTTCACTTCTACAGTTTAGAGGAGACATTTTCATAGAATTTGTCAATAAATTAGTAATGTATCCTCTGTGTTAACTAAAGAGTGGTGTATTTAATGGGATCATTCTTGCTGTAGGAACATCAGGTCTTTCATCACATGTTCAAGTCATGACCCGGAGTATAGTTGTAAAGTTAATTCACTTTTTATTTTCTAAAATCACAGTCATCTTATGTAAAATGAAAAATTGAACTAGAACTGGAGTTGCTGCAATTAATGATTTAGTTGTCAATTACCAAATTAATCAAGTGACATTTTATTGATCAGTTAATGAATCAAGAAAAATAATCTACACAATATTCAGCAATAAAAATGAACATTTTTTGTAGCCGTATTCAAGGTTCGGAATGGAGTATTGAGTTAAAAGGAATTGCTGGCATCTGGTATTACCATTACCATTACCTGTTTTACCACTGTTTGGGGTTTGTCTTTCCATTTACAACATGGATTGTTTTTCTAGTGGGAAATGGTATATAGTACACCATTGTAGCTCACATTGATATTTTCCTAAATCAAAGTTAGGTGTATATTTAGTGGTCTGATATACCTCATTTCAATATAGTATTGATACTATATTAAAAGAGGAATATCATTTCTAGTCACCTGTTATATGAGGATGGACTTTAATACTATTTTAACTGTTTGTGACATTTATTCTCTTTTTTCGCTAATCTCTAAAGTGGCTTGTGGGTTGGAGAACAAGTAAGCTGTTTGACAAATATTTGCATTTTGTCTTACCTATTATATAGAGCACTTAAGGATGTTAATATATGCCTCAGCACATTAATCTGTTCCCTCTGTTGTGTATTTCCTTCAGTTCCAGTTTCATCATTTTTATTCTGGATTGACAATAGCCTACATCTTTAAATTTCCAAGAATACACAGAGAAACTGATTATTATGTTTTGGAAATTGTCTATTTAGACTTATTTTCCTTTCAGAGGTCTAATGTGAAAAACACTTAACATGTACAGTTGTTTGTGTATATATATCACAGGAAAAGGGTGTGAGGGTTGGAAATTGTCAAAGGTTTTGTGATCTGCAGGTCAGTGTGAGTGCAGTTGAATGCAACAATTGGTTGTCAGCTTCCTGAAAGTTTGTGTACTTTAGATCTAGTCTCTTGTTGGCTTGTCACAGGATTCTAGTGACAATTTGTAGCTCTCACTTTAGTTTATATGTCAAAGGAATATTAAGCAAAAGACATTTTGCTTTTGTCATTTTAGTTTTGTTTGTTTTTGTAATTGCCTTTGAGACATCAAATACTCAGATGGTCAGGGTTGTTGTGACAACTCTGTAAAAGAAATGTGAACTATTCACAGCTATCTTGGTTTCAGTGTTGGTTGAGTCTGTGAAAATATTGTGCTGGACTTCTGATCTGTTGTCTCAGTGAGGACTGTAGTTCGGTATAAAAACCTTAACATATTCTGCCTGGTTGACAGTTCTAAAGTTAAGTGAGATCACTGCAGGGCAATGCTGTATGAAGTCGGTGGGTGGCAGTATGTCACCACTGTAAAAGAAAAAAAAAAAAAAGCTTGGTGAAGAGCACATGCCTATACAATGTAAAAAAAAACTTAAACGATAAGTTTTTCAGTGTATTTATTAGACATGTTTTTGTTTATTTTATTTTTTCTTTTATTTTTACACTTGTTTCAGGTCAGGCGTTGCTCCAGAAGGTTCCGCTGCAGGGTCGAGCAACCGGCGCTTGCAGCAGACCCAGGCCCAGGTGGATGAGGTAGGGTAACAGACCACGAAACACTGATTGTGTTTACATACACAAATATTCCCATTAATACCTTTTCTCCCATTGGGGCAATAGCCTTGAGAAGCTGCTTACGAAAGGAAATGCAAATTCTGCTACATGCAGCTGTGTATACAACTCCCTCCCTTATTTCTTCAGTCACCTTGGTGAGAAGGTGCAAACGAGGAATATGGTCATGACCTGCAGTAAAAATCCCAAATTAGCCACATATTCTGAATGTACTTATACATGTCCAAAGAATTTTCATAAAACTGGAATAATATAAGCATATCCCACAATACTCAGTTTGAAAAAATGACTAAATTCAGAACCATGCAATATTCTGTTAACATAACCCACATCATGTAAATATCAAGATCATTCAAAGAAGCTTTAAATTTATTAAAGATTGGGTGAGTGTTAAACTGAAGATCTAAGTTGAAGTATTAAATACTTAAGTTAAAAAAATGTATTGTGTATAAATTAAAGTAATTCTTAAATCTTGAGCTGAATTTAATCACAACAAACAAGCAAATGAAGTTGTCTTTTTTTTTTTGAGCTAATATACCTAATTCCCCTCAAAGTTATGAATTGAAAAGAATGAACTGGGACTATATAACAATAAATAACATTGATATGTATTCCCACTCCACATTAATTATAGTCTTGTTTAAAGCATTTGTCATGCTAAAGGATAAAACCATATAAAAAAGTTCCCACACCACAGACCAGTACCTTTCTCATGATCATATACAGTTATTAATTCAGCTAGTGTTGTCATCAGCCCTCCAGTTATGTAGTAAGTAGGTCTGGCATGATACTGAAAAATGAGTAGACCTTTAATTGCTATAGAATTGTGATTATGTAACTCCGATTGCCCTAGTGATATATGTGTTTCAGGTATATTAATGTTTTCAGAAGTTATATGTGATAAGTTGTTGAAACACTAGAGTGGAGTGTGGACAGAGATCTTTTTTCAGTAATTCATTGGTGTGAATTTAGTGCAGGTTTCTCGTATTCTTCCTCTTGAGTGATTTCATTGTGTCTAGTCTTGTGTCCCAGTGTGCATCAGTTGTTTCACCTAACACACACTATTGTTAAACCCTACCTCCCTCAGGTTCTCTCTCCTCAGGCATTCTGTTTGACTTTGTGTTTTTGATGCCAGTGTTAAGCAGAGAGTTGTGTAACCCTTGGCAGCAGTGGCATGAATCGCCCTGATGTGAAATCTGAGTCTCAGATGAAACCCCTTTCCTCTGCTATGCAAAAAAACATGAAAAATAGCAAGAAAAATGCCAGCTAGGTAGCTAACCCCCTCCCCTTTTCTCAATTGCTCATGTCTTAATCCTATATACTCTACTCTCTGTTACAGCCCACTTGAAGCTAGCGCCTCCCACATGGAACTTTAACCTTAGCGTCTTGCATAAAGCCTCCAATTGGCTGCTTGGAATTTATGTAATCACTGTCTCCATGGTTATGTAAGACCAGCATGGGCCTACACCACCCTGCCGCTCTGTCTGAAGGGAGGGGCAGGAGTTGGGTTTGTGGATCAGTGGAACATATGGGTTATGTGTTTTCTGTGATGCTGTCTCTGTGCACATACATGTCTAATCTGTTTGTTGGTCTACTCTGTTATTTAGCCAAAGTGCGCACAATTTTCCGATTGTTAGGTGTGGTCTTTCTTTAATCATATCTGGGTTAGGGCATTTTAGAGGAGGGAGGAAATTTAAGACCTTATACAATGAATGCTGCCATGAAGTGTATTTAAATGTCATTTCAACCCATTAAACTGTTTTGGCGTTGTGTGTAGGTCGTGGATATTATGCGTGTTAATGTGGACAAAGTGCTTGAGCGAGACCAGAAGCTGTCTGAACTGGATGACCGAGCAGATGCACTGCAGGCTGGAGCCTCCCAGTTTGAGACCAGTGCAGCTAAGCTGAAGAGGAAGTACTGGTGGAAAAACTGCAAGGTGATGCAATCACAATAATGTTCACAAAGCACAGTCCTGAGAAGTTTAGTCTTCAGAGAATTTACAGTTTTTTCATTGCACCATAAATAACTCATTTTGCAACAGCTTCATCCTTCAAACCATAAGACCCCCGAACTTGCAATAAAGGAAGCCAAACACCCACAGCAGAATGAAAGACTAAAAATTTGCATCTGTCTGTCTGTCTGTCTGTCTGTCTATCTATCTATCTATCTATCTGTCTATCTGTCAATCATGTGTAGACTTTATAACATTAATAGTAGGCAAAGAAGAAAAAACATACAAATAATAATAATTAATGCATATACGGCTGATAATGAAGTTTTCTTATCTTATTCCTTTGCAGATGTGGGCCATTCTGATAGCTGTCATTTTGATTATTGTGATCATCATTATTAGTGAGTATTCATGAGCCAGCATGTATTTTAGGCTGATTTTTGTCCCAACGTGCGTAACATAATAAATTGCTATGGCTTTCAATATAGAGATTCCAATTTTTACATAATAGATTTAACTGTAGATTTTAGGCACTTTAATGAAATTTAAAACATTTCCCTGAGTGTTGTAAGGCATTATATCATGTATAAAGTCTGTGACGTCAGTTTTAAGTATCTGCTTCCTTCCTTTTAGTTTGGAGTCAGTCATAAAACAACACCTGAAGGAAAAGGGGTGGAGGAGACGATGAAGATGAGGAGAGGAGCAAAGTGCAAATCAATGTCAGAAGCCACATGATTACTGCCTACTGAGCTCCACAGCAACTTTCTCTGACAGGAGGTCTTCATTCCTAGTCCTAGAGTGCCTTGTATGTGTGTGTCTGCATATATGCCTGAGTAAATATGAACACGTAATACCACAATTGCACCCTGTTATTCTACTCTACACCAGACTTCAACCAACTTGTTTTAGAATTCCACTGCACATGCCAAAGAGAACAGAAACATGCACGCAGAAACAGGTCGATAATTAAAGTGTGATAAATCAGCCTCTCTGGGTGATGTCATGAAGGGTTTTGGAACCATTGAAGTAAACAACTAGTGCTCCAGTTTAGGGTTTGTGTAAGTCAGTTGACTGTATGACAAGTATACACACATACTACAAACTCAGGACTATAAATGACAAATGTTGTAAATTCTCCTCAATGTATATTTTCTTTTCATGTTAAATAGCCATTGATTTTTTTTTCTTTGTATGTTTGCCAGACTAAGAGAAGTGCCTTTGATGATATGCTGTTGTATGTTGATTTCAGTTACAATAATACTTCTGCATATCATGAAAGAGATAAACATTTTGAACACATGTATACCTCTGCTCTTCAGAGTGTGACACCAATATTTTGAATTGTCTCCATGTATAACATTGCTGGTCTGTTACTCAGTGAAATGTTAAAGATGATCGGTTCATGGTGGGATTCAACACCTTATGTACAGTATGTTCGTGGTTAGATTTCATTGATGGACACCAAAAGGCATGGCAGAAGCCCATGATTACAACACATTTTTGTCTTTTATCTGCCTTGAATAAATAGTTTTATAGATGAAGCCATTTTTTTTAAATTTAGAATAAGAAAGGGCTTATAACACTCACAGCCTTAAAAAGACTATAGAGACACTCCCAGAAAGTGATAAGAAAACTGCTGCATTCTAAAGTTTCAAGTATAAAAACTGGCTGATGTCAGTTTGGCACTTTCCAAAATCTGTCAATGTTTGCCAAGTTTGCCTTGTGTAAAACCCACAGCCACACAAATAAATGCCTTCATAGGTTCCTCTATTAGGGAACAGCCAAATGTACAGCCCTACCTTTCTGATCCTTTACACCAGCCGGTTAAAGACTAGTGCCTTATGAATAATCTGACTTTCCAAACAGTCATAATACCGGTCATATAATCTGACTTTCCAAACAGATACTGTGTTGCTTGCTTCAATCAGATGAGCTTATCGACCTTTCAGATTTGTTTTTTGCATTCACACTGGTATTCTCATGTGTGTTGCTTTTATTCTGTTATCTCTCTAACATGAGCTATGTTGCTAACTTATTTGTAGAACTAATCCTAGGGAGACTTGTATTGCAAGATGCTCATTGCAGCTAAGCATCATTGGTGTACAGAAAAATGTGGTTGAGCAATGACAGTGTATGATATGATATATGAACACTGGATGATTGCATCTTCAGCTGTTGCTTCCAATTTATTAAAAAGAAATTAATTTTAATGATACAAAGAATACCTTGTCTTTGTACTATAAATTTAATCTCAACACAATTTATGTTTTTCTTACTCTGAAGTGTTGCATTTTTAGTAGTTTTAAGACTTGTGCCAGGTATTTCTTTGGTCTTTATAGTGCATGCATTGTAGTATTAAACCACACTAACATAAATAGTAAAAAGACATAGCCAGTTGTAACTGTTAAATCTGGTATTTTCAGAGGCCACTGGAGTCATTTTCAGGGGCCAGCGCTTTTGTCATCATCCTTTCTTGAATAAAAATGTGACAGTAACTTTTATGCCTTGGTTAAGTCTACCCACTGGGAATGCATTTGGAAAGAAGTGCAATTTTACTCTTTGACCCTATATGCCTTTTGCTTGAATAAAGAGGATTTAACTTGAATCTGAGATGTTTTTGTTCATTTTCTAGACATCCTCTGTCATCTGTCAAACAGAGCCCCAGCTACATTATGTTAGAAAAGTAACAGCAAATATAACCCGAGTCCCTGTGGATCTGGGACCCTTATAGTCCTGGATTATTACTATTTTTGTTATTTTAGGTCATATATATTAAAGACACGTTATGCATTTGAAGACTAATTTATGTCTGATGTGGTTTTTATCATGATTTCTGTTGATTATTTTATATACATTCCTCATTAAAAAAAAAAAAAAATCCCCAATCTGACTATGTTAATTTCGTTGACAACTACTTGTACTGAGTGCTGCTTTCCTAGATGTCCATTTCAGTGCATGTGCAGTGATGACTAGGAGTTTCCATGTCGCACTTGTAAATGTTGCATATTACCAGCACGATTGGTTCTGTATTATTTGATGTCAGAGGACCTGCTCCAAGTCCCACCCACCCTTAAACTGAGGTTTATGTAAACACAGAAAATTCCCCCTCGGCAGATCGGTGCATAAACAACCTGATACTGTTACATGGGAAAACATCAAAGTGAAAGCAGAAGAAAAATGAAAGAAAATGGAGGTGCTCATTTGGAAAACTGCGAAACACAATAAAAAGGAGTGCAAAATTGACAAAAACGCTTTTCATCGATTGCAAACATCCCATTTATTTGTTTAGAAAGAAGAATAAAGGCAACAAGATGCAAATGCACAGTCAAGAACAAACAAGATGAGCAACTGTCAGATAATCACTATACGTCAACATTTAAAGAACGTCCCGTGAAAATGTTTATCATGTCCCATGTGTGAAGTGCAACAGCTTGACCCCTGCAGCGGCTCTGTTCATTCATTCCTACCGGTGGCGTATGGGGTGGATGCAGCGGCTTGTAATGAGCCAGTGCTTGCGCAGTTGACACGGTTTGTTGTCTGTGTGTTGCATAACATGGACATACACGTGAACCTCCACCACAGCAGCATTTAACCACGCCTACTGCCCCCTCTCCATGTATCCAATCACGCAACAGAAGGAAAATTCCCTCGACCAATCACCATGCTGCGGGCGGAGTTTCTATATGCCGGCCTCACGTTGCAGAAATGTGTCTTGCGCTTCGGAATGGGTGACTGTTTAGCTACGTGTCTAGGATAAACTTAAATAAATATACCTTACGTACGGCTTTGTAATCGGTTCGATAGATTGGTGATATTTGGATATTGGAACTGAGACATTTGTGGAGCCATAAAGGTAAATATTGCATGAAGATATCATAGTTTTGGTGTGACGCTAGCGATTTTTGCTAGCTAGCTACGTTAGCTAACCATCTCGCCCACCTGTGCCTTTATATTGAACATGAATGTAAACAAATCAGAAATAAGAGCGGTCTTTATTTTCTAGTCCCGATTTGCTCTTTTAGTTATAGGTGATGAGGTGGTATTTTGTGGGTGGATGTTTTACATATATAAATAGTGCAGTGTGTGAGTGAATACCGTGGTCTGAATCATGTTAGCTAGCAGTTAAATAACATGCATGACTTCAGACGGGGTATAGTAACCGAGTGTGTACTGGGCTGATTAAAGTGTTTGTTCGTAACACGTTCATTTCTCTATGAAACGCTTAAAATACCCAAGTATTACTATCACATGAGCCTTGAAGTAAGATAGTGTTTTCAGTATATATTTTAGTGAAGAGTCAAGAGTGTAGGTATACGCTTACGGCTTAATATCATCTATCAGCTCATGCTACATTTATTTACATCTGACCGTGAATGTTACATCATAAGAGCTATTTTGTTGCATAGATAAGGAAAGAGGGATGGCTGATGCCTATTTAGGTTTGGTGTAGTAGTAGTAGTAGAAGTAGTAGTAGTAGGTTTCTGCCCTTGAAATTAAGATGCACGGTTGCATGTTGACGAGTTTGCTGAGGTTGCTGGGTTCATTGTGGGGAGGGGGTAATAACCCGTCAAATGCGTGTCAGGTTTGAGTGAGACGGGCTTGTAAGCTGTTTTCTAAGCCTAGAAATATGTTCTTTTCTCGGTGGAATGGAACCGTGTCAAATAGGTTTACATTAGTATTTCCTATAAATTATTTTGAGTCGTATTTTACCTATTTCTTGACGTGACCTATATAGTAAACATGCATAGATCAATACTGCACGTACGTCACACGTACAGGAGCTGTGCACTAGCAGTATTTTCTCCTTGTTTGCATAGAGCTTATGTGCTGTGTTGCGTGGGGTGGTGGTGCTGAAGTCATTTTAAGTTTATTTTCATTGTTTTGGACCATTATCAATACATTATTTGTCACATAGTACGGGTAAGAATTATTGTGCTCATAGTCAAAGCATATTCAGTTCATTAAATATTTTTGAAAATATAATGAAAATATATTGCGGTTTACCTTAATAACAATGGATAAATAAATGTGGCAATACAGGCTGCCCCTGCTAAACTACAATGTGTACTAGCATTAAGTTAGTGTTTCTAATGTTATTTAGTATTGTTCAACATTCACAGGAATATCTATACAAATTTTGTATATTACTAATTATTTCTTTTGTTTTAAAATGCAGTATTCTAGGCTAGCAATGGGCTAAATGTCATTTAATGTTCAGAACTCCAATAAAAACACTTCAGTGCGGGGCCTCCATAGGGAAAAATCATAAAATGTATATAAAGGCGGATGCCATAATGCTGTTACTGCCAACCCCTTTTAGAACATTAAATAACTTTTTTTTTTTTTTAATTATTATTATGAGAATGTTGGCAATTTGGTTACAAAATAGTTATGAAACAGTATGCCACTGTGACTTACTCTGAGTGCATTAACAATTGCACAGGCAAATTCCCAAATAGGCTAATCATGGCAGTAGTAATTTGGCAGTAGAAAACAGTAAGTACCACTGGCAATGTTGTCTTGTTAACATTATCTGAACCTGGCAAATAAATCATACTGTAAAATCAACAAAAAAAAACCAAACTGGTTGACTACTGCGATATCGATCAGTCAGACTGGCTAAAGCATAAGATAGGCTCGGCTGCAATATAAGCTGATTTCTAAGAGCAGATTTTAATGTTACTGTAGGACAAAGTAATGCTCATTGACTTCTGATTTTACAGTAAATGAAGTGAAAAAGGATGTGAAAAAACTATAGCAAGGTATAATACATACATTAGATATGAAACACTCAAGGTATCAAGAAAAAAACAATATTTGTTTATTTGATACACTTAGCCTATATTATCTGTTTTATATTATTGTACATAGGGTACATGTTATTGTCAATTAGTGTTGCAACAAGGAATCGATTAAATCAATCTAAATTGATTTTTAAAAGAGTTAGCAATGAATTCAGCAGTCGATTTGTTGGGTCTTGAGCACATTAGTATTGAGGCATACCCATATGCTAACCAGATAACCAGAGTTGGTTGAAGACTATAGCTTACTTGTCTCTAGCCATAACAAGTCTAGGTAGCAGGCTAGTGTTCACTAACCTGGGGTGCTGTAAAGGGGGGTAAACATGACAAATTCATGGGGCCCAGCATTCCCAGGGGGCCCAGTGGATATAGGTAACAAGTTGTGAAAATTTTGTCTAAGCTCCAGAGTAAAAGAGAGTCATAGAAGCCAGGAGTTGGATGTCCAAAGTTTAGTTTCACAATAGTTATGGTAGTTGCAGCACTAATGGAAAAAACAACACCCCCCCCCCCCTTGCTCCGATAACAAATTTACAGATACTTTTTTTTTTTTTTTTTATGAAGGGCCCACAATTGCTACTATACCCAAAGCCATTGCAGGAATGTAATCATTAGTGACTTGTCTGCAGCGTATATTGCTTTGGGTTAAATACCAATCTTTGAGAATTGAGTCTTTTGTGTTTATCTGATGAAACAATTAGTTATTAAAATAATCTGCAGATCAGTCAATTATTAAAATCATTGTTAGTTGCAGCCCCATTGTCAATAATTATTTAAAAAGTGTTGATTGAGCCACAAGAGTATCTATAGAAACAGTCGCCATACCAGTAGTAGAACATGACCAGCCACTAAAAATTGACATACGCCTTGGTTTGTGCTGCTGAAGGAGCGGTGGTAGAGCATCCAAGGTCGGCGGCCGAGTGACAATAGAGTCAACATGTGCCCAAACACCAGGAGCCACTCACCTTTGTCTTGGTTCTTGGTATTGGCGTCTTTCTCCCCAGACTATTGCTCATTATATTCCTTGATTATCATAGCAAAAGTAATCAAAAGAACTTAACCTGATTTTTAGTGTTTGAATGTCATGGTATAATTTTGTGATTTCATAACCAGATGTTGAGCACTGGATATACCAGTATATACTGTTCCAGGTCATTACTTCCATAGTTTGGTTTGTAATGGTTTGTGCATTTGTTCCAGTGGGCCCACACTGGGTGGATTTCATTAGAGACAGCATATATCATGTGAGTAAAGTGTGTTTGAGAAGCTCTCAGAGATAACAAGGTCAGCTACTTGAATAAGATTCATTGTTGTTCAGTCATGAAGTGTAACATTTGGAAATAGGTAAGTTTACTTTGTGTCACAGGTTTTGTACAAGGTGCAAGCCAAAACATGATTTTTTTTTTGTGAACAAAATGTTAACAAAAGGTACTATTCATTTTACTGTGGTTGGGATGGTGCTAGTCTAGCTGAGCTGAGTTGGCTTGAGCAGTAGCAGTGAATGTTATCCTGTTTTAGCTTGAAGTGAATTATTTCACAGTGAGTTGTTTTGCTTGGACAAGATCAGTTTAGCATTAATAAGCTTCAGAAAAAATATGTTGTGATGAAAACCTCATTCCATATTATTGTTGTAAATATTACTGCAAGTTAAGAATTTGAGCAAAGTGTAACTAATAACTGGTAAAATTGATAATTAAGCTAAAGGTTTGTGTTTGTGAGTTAAATTAAAATAAGTAAGACACCATTTTTTTTTCCATTTGGTGTGTTTTGCCATAATATATCACTATTGGTGGACAACCTGATCCATATTGCAATTGTTTTCATTATTGAATATTCTTTTGGCACCGTTTGTCTCCTTTAAAATGATGCCTTGTAGAGCTTTTTTCACCCAACAGTTTATTGCCTAAAGATGTTTCTCTCAACTTTGGTATCAGATGCAAACAAATTAAGGAAGTCTTCGCTTGAGATCGACAAAGTGCTGAAAACACTTATTCAATCATCATACTAGTTGTGGAATGGATTGGGTTTTTTTTTTCTGATTGATTAGTCTTTGCAGATCTAATCATGTTAATGCTACCACAGAACCTTAAAGCTACCCTTAATTTATCATTCTGTATTATTTCTGTCTAAGTGAAAAGATGACAGGCAGTTTCTTTCTCCATAACTTAGGATCTACATCCTCATATTGTTAATGATTTTTATGTTTCATACAAATTTAAATGCTCCTTTTAATCCTGTGTCTCATTTATTAACCATTTACAGCACCAGAAAACTATAGTATAGACAGTTATTTTCATCACTTTTAAGTCTTGAATGGAAATTGCAAATCAATAAGTTTGGGATTCATAGCATCAATTTCCTCTCCTGAGAAATGGGTAAAGGGTGTGATCACAAACTTGGCTCGGTACCTTGACCCTAGCGAGGCTTTATCAGTGTTTGTGTGCTTTACAAATACGACAGTTGTACTACTTAAATCTACATGCCTCACATGCAGGAAAGGTGTGAAGTAGATATAAATCGGGATGGCTTACAAGAGCTGAATTGAACAAGCTGGTTATGTAATCCTGCAGCGACGACCTGATGAACACTGCAGGATATTCTCACTGTCTGAATCGATTCCTCTTTGTCTTAGTGTCTCACTTTTATTATCTCTTTGTTATGTATATGTCTCTGAAGAAGGACATGTTTCTTTTTTTGGAACAGAAGTTATTAATATCGAAGAGGTTGATGCTATCCATGCCTATTGTTGTTATTATTGTTGTTGTTGTTTTTGCTCTTATTTGTAATGGCTGTTGGCAGTATCAACGGATGAAATGTCCCCATATGTGAAACTTGTGAATGTTAGGGATGAGTCACAAAGCTTTGAGCCAGTTTGATGGTCAGATAGTCCAAAAAGATTAGATAACACGCCAGATTGTGTTTGTTCATATTTGAGAGCAATCCATGTCTGAAACATTGTCTTGTTGCATGAAACATTTGTTTATGTGCGGTTATAACTTGCCCACTGAGTGTCAGAAGAAGGCGATGACGGTTTTTGTTTTTTGATTACCCTGTTGTTTTTGTAACATACGTTGCAGTTATTTGGCACCTTAATTTGCAGTGTCAAATGTCAACAACAAAAGATCAGGTGTATCACACTTCACAATAGCTCTGTTGTTAAGATGCTAGTGTTTAGGATCACAGTGCTGAACTGCCACACCTACTACAAACTGAATGCAGACGTAATTAAAGTTATCAATTTTCACCTGCATTTTACCTCCAAAAAACCTATGTATTATCCTATTCCATGCTACATTCCATACTGAGCAGGTATATATATATATATATATATATAGTTATGTTCTCACTAGAAATGAGGGGGAAATCTATATGCAAAATTATGACTGGACACATTATGGATAAAGTATGTGTTTTTTAGGGTGAGAACATTTCAGGAATGTATACCTATAATATTCAAAACAATTAAAATGACAAACTGTTTAGTGTCAACAGTTGGGTAGAATTAAGGAAAATAACATAATACAGAAAAAGAAAAGTTCTATAGATGCTTCCAACTCTTCAGATTAGAAATGGACTGATATTGGTCTATTTTGTACAAGTACCATAATAATGCTATAATCACTATCTCATGATTTAATGGATACTTTTTTTATTATGTTACTTAACATCTCTCACTTCTCACTCCTCAGATGACAAAATAAAGTCATTTCTGGCCACCGCAATATGAGCGAGGATACATGACACCTTCTTTCATGAAAGACTTTTACCAAACTGATTCACCCCTTTTACTGGAAATCAGGTGGTGATTGTGTAATGCAGCTGAACTCGGAAAGCAACGTAACTGAAATTTAATACCAATATGAACAGAAGGATAATAAAACAAACAGAAGACTCCAACTTTCAAAAGGTGTTTCTGTCTTGATTCATTGTTTAGTTCACAAGAACCATACACCAGTCGGATGTGTCTATTCTCTTCATATTGTAACCTGTTCATGATGACAGCTCAATTACTTGCATCTATTGAGCTGACAGGGCAATATATGAAATTAATTCATCTAATCAAGGATTTATTTCCTGAAAATAGTGAAAATGCCAACATCATAAAATCCAGGTTATTCATCTGGAGCTCCTTCTCGCTCATTGAAAATTTAAAGTGAATCTTGTTTGCTTCCTGTAATATATTAACTGCAGATGTGTTTCTCCAGTCATATATGGCATATACAGTAGGTTTACCAAACAAACTATCTTTCAGTTAAGATTAAAATTGTGAGTCATCTATAAGATTGGAAAAAAATCAAGATTTTTTTCTGGTCGTGAATGAGGTGATATTCTGAACTTTAACCCCAAGAGCTCCTCGTGAATGCAGCCATCTCCTGCTACCAGCTCTTCTCGCAGTAATGGTCAAAAATATTTTTAGTGAGACCGCGGTGACCTTGATCGTTTGTCACCAAAATGCAATTAAGGCAGTGATATGTTGTGCTCATAAAAATCATCGCACATGAGCTTGCAGTGACCTTTGATCTTTGTACCATGGCCAAAAAATCCTCTCAATTCCTCCTAATGTCCAAGGCAGCACCGGTGCTAAAATTACTGACATTTTGATAAAGTGTTTCTATGATATAGTGTTTTAAATGTAATGGGGACCAAATGATAAACAGAGATGCATAACTGTTTTTGAAGATGCACTACAGGCACATCTAAAAAGCTAATTGTGACCCTTTCCAATTGTATAATAATTTCATGCTTACAAAACAAAAAGATACTCTAATTACAGAATTACTTTGCAAACAGAATATAGCCTTGCAGATGCATATAAACATTCAGTTAAAATAATTTGCAGGTAGAAACGGTTCAGGTGAGTTCACTGTCAGAGCAGTGAAGTATTTATATGCCCTGAAGTAAAATGAGACATTTAAGCATAATGAGAGGCAGCCAGTGTGTCAGGTTGTTGAGCAGGAAAGGTGGCTTGTTGAAATGTTTCTCAGGGGCTGAAGTTGCATGTTTCCCAAAACCTGTAGTGTTTTTTGTGTACAGTTTTAAACAAACCACCTACCTCACATTTTCATTTGGGAGCTGTAACCACATGATCTGAGTCAGACTTTATTTTCATGCCCAGAGGCTTTTTTTTTTTTTTTAACTTCAGAAGAGTGCGTGTTCTTCTCAATTTATTCTTGATTAAGGTCTTAAGATAGTCTCTCCTGAATTGAGGTGGCTAAACTTTATAAGCCAGTATAAATATAAAAGATTTGTTAAATCATACTTATATTTAGTCTCTTCTAATCTGGGGTTCTAACAATGTCATGGTGTTACGATTAATCGCTATTTTAAATGCACAGTTAATTAATCGTCAAGGCTGCCAAAAACCGTCTAATAAAGTACAGTAGAGCGGAATCAAACACACGCCAAAATACACTTCCCGCATGGGACGAAAGCACCATTCCACAAGTGAAAATGACAGAGAAGGAACAAGTTGACTGTCTGTCTCAGGGGGCGGATGTATTTCTAAATTGTCTTGACCATAAATATATTTTTGATGCTGGCTCACTTTTGTTTCAGTAGAGTTTGCGATCACTACCGTCATCGACGCAGCTTTAGGTTACCACTGCACAACCCATTCACAACAATCTGTCTGCATAGCTTTGGTAGAGTAAGGCCATTCTTCTTCAGCAGTTCAGACAATCATACAAGCTTCAGGAGGATGAACTTGTGAATTGATGCAGTAAACATGCTCTGTTTGATTACAAGGCAAACTGTATAAAATAGCCTGATGCACCTGCCAATGTCCCTTAAACAAATGTCCTGCCCCCTCAAATGAAAGTTAACAAAGTTTCAGGAGGTAGGGAAAAGGTAAATTAGTAACACTTGTTAAGTTAAGGACGTTCAGTCGTATGGTCTGCGCGTACCCATTGTGAGGTACGCGCAGCATGGACCGCACCCCCAGCAAAATAATCATAATAATCATGAAACTGTGATTATTTCTCTTGATGATAATCGTAGCACCAAAATCTCTAATTGTTACATCCCTATTGTAATCCCGTATACAGAAACAGATTGTTTCTTATTGTGTTTTTAATTTTTTTATCTTGCAGTGATTGAGACCCTCAGCTCATCACTCCGCTCTGATTCAATGATATTTACCATCCCCACATGGAACTAATTCCCCTTGTTGAACATATGAAGACTCATTCTCATCACTGCAAAAGGTAAAGTTACTAATAATGTGTGACCAAAGTACGGAGATGGCGGGTGGCGACAGCGGCCTAGATGGGGAGGAGGCTGCGTTACCTGCAGCCACAGCAGACGGCGGAGGGTTGGTGAGACCTCAAGATGAAGGGGAACAGTCAGAGCATCTCAGGGGAGAGGAGAGCACTGCTTTAGGTGGAGAAGTGGGACAGGAAGACGAGGAGATGATTAGTGGATCACATGAGCTCTCCTCCTCAGCCAATCACAGCCCTGGTAGTGCTATTGGATCCACGTCCACTTCCACTAAGAGGTATGCACTTTAAACACTGAGCCTACTACTATTAAATGTACCACTACATATAAAGGCACTGCATCTATTGCTCATGTGGCCTGATTTCCCTTATGTTTGTATTTTACCCCTACCTGACTGTGTGTAGCAGCGAACAAGCAAATGGTGGCAAAGGCCAGACTCACAGAGAAGTGATGATCACTGTGGCTGAGATGAAGAAGAGACTCCCATCAGACAAGCGCAGTCGCAGCAAAGCCAGTACAGTTGAGGCCTTACATTATGCACTCAATTGTGTGAAACAAGTCCAAGGTAACATTACCAAATATTCCTTTGATTCACACTAATAAATGTATTTGTTAATTTTAAGTTAAGTATTTACATGGAATTTTTGCTCTGTAGCCAACAGTGAATACTACAAACTGTTGATGAGGAATGGACAAGATGAGAGAAGAGATGCCACTGTTTGCACGCTGGAGGAGTTGGAGAGAGTGACCTCTGAACACACCCTTAAAAATACGGTATACACATACACAAAATTAACTTTTAGCGCAATTGTAACTGCCCACACTTATTCTTCTTATGATACAGTCAATTACATGTGGAGAATTTGTTGACAGCGACCTCGTACTGTATTTTAAAGTAGGCCTCATAATTTATTTTGGGAAGCAATTCAGTGTATAAGACCTGGGCTGGGTACTGAACTTCTGTGGCACTGACCAAATTGCCTAATTGCTATTGAATACTGAAATTGTCTGGTCTTTGGATATGAAATTTCAATACCTGAGGAGTGAACATCAGTATCAATGCATGCAATGCGTATGCACCTTTTATACATTTGTATAAAGGCTGTTGTGTTAACAATCACCTTGAGGTTGTGGTAAATAGGTTTCTTTTTTATGTTAATCCTATACTAAAACTATAACTACAAAATATAGATTTTGGTGAAATTGTTTGAAGTGTATAAAAATTCAGGTGAGTGAAAATAAGATTCCTACAATTATGTGTGATGTAGTTTTATTTTTCTGAAAATTGAAAAATCATATCAAAAAAGAACTGATATAAAATCAAAGGTATCAGTATTAAAACTTTTTGAAGAATGCCCAGCCCTTTCGAAGACAAACACACTTGTTCCACTTGTGTGTTTGTTTTTGCCTCACGCCTGAGCGGGTGTGTGAGTGTATGTGTGTTTACTGCTTTTGTGTGTGTCTGTGACTTGGCTTGCTTGTGTGCTTGTGTCTTCCTACATGTGCGTGCGTTCGTCTCTCTGTGTCTGTGTGTAGGACTCCTTCGTGGTGGTCTTCTCTCTTTCGAGTTGCCGCGTGCTGTACGCATCAGAGCAGGCTCCCAGCATCCTTTGCTGCAAGAGGAAGTTCCTAGAGTCGGCCAAATTCGTGGAGCTACTTTACCACCAGGATGTCAACGTCTTCTACTCGCACACAGCACAGCCACACCTCCCACCATGGAGCAACTCCCACTCAGGTGAGTTTTATTTTTTTTCTATTTAATTCTTTTTGTGGTGCATTTTACAGTGGTGCGGTGGTTAGCACTGTCGCCTCACAGCAAGAAGGTCCTGGGTTCGATTCCAACCAGGGACCTTTCTGTGTGGTGTTTGCATGCTTTGGGTACTCCGCCTTCCTTCCACCATCCAAACACATGCACTGACAGGTTAATTGGTTAACCTAAAATTGGCCATAGGTGTGAATGTGAGAGTAATTGGTTGTTCTCTATGTGTCGGCCCTGCGCTGAACTGGCGACACAGGGTGTACCCCACTTTCACTCATAGGTAGCTGGGATAGGCTCCAGCACCCCCTGTGACCCTAGTGTGGATAAAGCAGGTTCAGAAGATAAACGAATGAACATCTATCCATATTTTAGAGTAAAATTTCACTTTTATTCATGTATGACAGTGGCACAAAAACCTATCCATTTTCCAGTCATGTACTTTTTTGTGTTGGTGTGATTTTATTTATTTATTTATTTTTCTCCAGTAGCTATATGTATTTTTATATGTGGAGATTCAGGTCATTAATACTCTTTGTTTTCTGACTTTACAGCAGGGGTTCTGTTTGACTATGCCCAGGTCAAGTCTTTTTTCTGCAGAATCAGGTCAGTGTTTTTACTCTGTTTCATTTCTGTCAAATTTCATTCCTTACACTCGAGCTTATAAAGATTCCTATTTGGAAAACAGAAGTTTTATGGAAAATATGAGTTGTGGCAGATCATTCTGCAGTCACCAATGTCCACCAGTAGATGGCAGTAAAAATGTCTCTGATTTGGACAGCTGTTACCCCAGTCATTATGTGCTGACAAAATTTCATAATTGTATGCGTTCTCAGTTGTATTAAAAGCCCTGTTTTTTTTTCTGCTAATCATAAGTGAAATGTAAATTCCTATGAATTTTTAGGGGAGGTAAAGACCGTGAAGGTGAGATGCGCTACAACCCGTTTCGAATCACACCCTACCTGCTGAAGGTCCAGGGGACTAGAAGTAACGGGGAGGAGGAGGAGCCATGCTGCCTGGCGCTGGCTGAACGCATAATCTCTGGATATGAGGGTCAGTTTTTTACCATCACAATTGGTACATTACACATGCCCATAGAAGAGTAACCAACACTTTTATTAGTTTTAATTTGTTTTCACTTAGCTTTACTCACAGACAATAACTAAAACATTTCCTCTCTACCTTAAGAAACCATTGACATTTGCATGGATGTCAAATATTATCGCATAATACAATCATTTGTATGTTTTTTTTTTTTTTTTGCACAGTTAACAGTAGTAGAAGTATTCATGTGCTTAAGCTTGGAAAAAGGATTTCGCTGATAGATAATTAACAGTGATCGTTCATTCATGCAGCACCTCGGATCCCCATGGACAAGCGTATCTTCACCACCACACACTCTCCCGGCTGTGTGTTTCTGGAAGTGGATGACAGGTCACTACACACTCAAAAATGCACAATAAGTGATGATTTCATTCTGTAAGTCATTATAGTTTACATCTAAGCTGTTCTGATCATGATAATCCACAGGGCTGTGCCATTGTTAGGATACCTTCCTCAGGACCTGATTGGCACTTCATTGCTGACTTGCATTCACCCTGACGACCGCCCACTCATGTTGTCTATGCATCGGAAAGGTAAGAGAGGTTGATACTTAATAGTCTTTAAGGTTCAATGTGGAGACTAAACTGGTTAGACCAAAGGTTTATTTAGTGTTAGTGTTGTCTTTGACATCAATTATGTTGGTTTTCACTCAAACTCTTCGTGCCATGTGCAGTGTTGAAATATGCAGGCCAGCCTCCTTTTGAACACTCGCCAGTGCGTCTGCGTTGTCAGAATGGAGACTACATCACCTTGGATACCAGCTGGTCGAGCTTCATCAATCCCTGGAGCCGGAAGGTGGCCTTCATCATTGGACGACATAAAGTCAGAACGTAAGTAAAAAATAAAGAAAAGACAAGACTCAACAGCATCTATTTTTCTATGTTTTTTCACAACAGTTTTACAGTATGAAGTGGAGGTTTACTGTGTGCTTGACCACTTATGTAATTCACCTGTAAGAGACTGGTGACAGAATATTTAATTAAAATATCTACAGTAAAAATGACTTCACTATGCTGTTTTCTTCAGGAGTCCACTTAATGAGGATGTATTTGCGGCCCAGATAAAGGATGATTTTCCTGTTACCCATGAGGAAATTAAAGATTTGCAAGCTAAGATTTACAAGCTTTTCTTGCAGGTAAAGTCAAAGGTTTAATGCTAAATATTCCATCAAATCACAGCCTGACTTAATTGTTAATAAAAAAAAAACAAAAACTGACAGAGAAAAGCACAAGTAAGCTTTTCTTTATGGCACATATGCATATCCTGTGCATAATATATCTCATAGATTTTCTTTTGTTTCTCTTTTACTGTGTTACTCTTCATGCCTCGCGTGTCTTTGCTCCACAGCCGGTCCACAACAATGGCTCTAGTGGTTACGGCAGTCTGGGGAGTAATGGCTCTCATGAGCATTACATTAGTGTAGCTTCTTCAAGTGACAGCAATGGAAACCTATGGGAGGATTCACACCGAGGACCGGTGAGACATCTCATTGACATCACAGATCAGGAAGCCAGTCTGAGCTCAGTTTGTAATTATGATCAGTAGACTAAACTACACTAATACATTCTGTATGTGTGCTATTGCAGATGACCCTGCAGCAGATCTGTGCTGATGTGAACCGAGTGAAGACTTGGGGCCAGCAGGCATATCTGGATTCCACTCACAAAATTGCTGTTCTTGGTAAACCTGCCACAGGTATGATTCCGAAACACTGAAATTATTTTGTATACATAAAAGAGCAAATATAGTTAATATAATATGTGCTAAAATTACCCTGTATTCACCCACAGCACATCGGCCCCCTGCAGCATCAAATCCTGAGGTCAGAGATCATGAAGAAGGCAGGAAACAGACACACATTCCCTCCTATCAGCAGATCAATTGTGTGGATAACATCATCAGGTGTGTAACTGTCATACCAGTGTGCTAATTCTCAAAGTATTGTAATTAATTACTTACTAAAGCATGTGTAGAAAACTAATACAATATTAACTGTGTATTTGAAACTGTTGTGTTTCAGATATTTAGAGAGCTGTACAGGTCCAGTTCTTAAGCGCAAGAGTGACTCTCATTCTTTGGCTACATCTTCATCCTCCTCCTCTACCTCAGAAGATGATAAGCCACCTGGGGTCACTGATACAGCGCCGACAAGTTCAGATGGTATAAGTATACGTTCACAAAAGCATTACTGTGTGACTTTGTACATTCTGTCATATTCCTTTGTAAGGCATCTTCAGCTGTTCTTCACAACAATGTCCTCTGTTTCCAGTAGTGGTCTTAGACAGTGAGGTGTCGGTGGGTCCTACGGCTGCAGCTGTAGTTGGAGCACCACTGACAGACCTCACCATGTCCACCAAGGCCATGAGTGTCGTCTCTGTCACCAGTCAATGTTCATACAGCAGCACCATTGTCCATGTGCCACAGCCTGAGTCAGGTATACCGTGTTTTGCAAACCCCAGATTTGTTTATAATATAAATGTCGCAATTTAATGAACTGGATATATACTGAAAATTACTCATAGAAAAAAGCTTATTTTAAGCAAATAGCAGTCAGTAAGTGAATTGAATCATCTTTCAGTAAATCTCAGGTTTCACTTTTAGTATTTTGTGAGAGAGTAAAAATTACTGAAATCTCTATTCAGAGAGTTAAGGTAGTTGATTTGTCTGCGCAGAGGCCACAGCGCTGGAGGATGCACCCATGGGTAGTGAGCCTACTGATGCTACTGCTACACCAGCCCGTCCAGCTCCAAGTCCCGCCACAGAAGAACGAAGGTTTGTGGGCCTCACCAAGGAGGTGCTGTCAGCTCACACCCAGAAGGAGGAGCAAGAGTATGTGGATCGATTCCGCCATCGCATCCTCCAGAGCCCTTACAGTTCATATCTACAGCTAGACAACAGTTCTATGGCTCATTCTCACCACCCAGGTATGTACTTAATTCTAAACATTACAAACATCATGTGTGTTGGACAATTTGTGCAGCCTTTGTTCATCTCACTGCAGGTGACTACCTGCGTCCGTTGAGTGGTGGTGGGTGGAACCGCTCTCGGAAAGGAAAGGCTAGACACAAGCGTCCCAAACCCCAGGGTTCCTCAGACAGCTATGCCTCTCCGCCAGGTCCCCCTCGTCGAGTCCCTGACTCTTCCTGGCCATCGTCAGAGTCATCCCAACCCCAGATGGGGGCGCCCTTTAGTCAAGCATCCCCACTACAGGCTCCATTTTTCCACATGATGGCAACCCAGCCTGGTCCAGAGGAACCACCAAGACCACAACCAATGCCTGGAGTAACTCCTATGGTGCTCCAGCCTTCTGACCAGTCACAGATTCATTACAACTTCAATGTCATGCAGTCAGCTCAAACCATGCCAGGTATTCAACCAATCCAGATGGAGACGGTTCAGAATCTACACAATGTTCAAAACTTTACCAATTTGCAGCCCATGGCTCCAGCCCAGACCATCAACCCTTACATAACTCCAGTCATGGCTGTCATTCTGCCCAACTACCCAACTTTCAGTGCAGGTTACCCGTCCATTTACCCACTATCAACTCCTTCTGTGTTGCCCCAGACACCGGTCACCATGACAGGTTTTATGCCTGGCAGTGCCCCTTACCCTCAGCCTCAATTCCAAATGCAGTCTAACCTCCTCACTCAGACCTCCCCAGGCCCCCTGCTTTGCTCACCCAGAGCCAGCTCCTCTGTTGGAGAGGAAGAGGAGGCAGCAGGTCCTCGGGCATTATTTTCCAGCTCTCGCTCAAGCTCTCCTCTGCAGCTCAATTTGTTGCAGGAAGAGTTGCCCAAGCTGAGTGAGGGGCAGGGCAGTACAGGGCACAACCATGCTGAGAGCCTCCATGAGCAACATGCCAATGAGGTGAGACAGGTTTTACAAATCATTTTTAATACACTCAATCCAAGGCACTTTGTGATCATATGAACCAGTCATCCTCTTTTCAATCCTGTTGATGTATAGGTCTTTGCTCTATGTCTGCAATACTATTTCAACATTTGATTTGCTCAGGGTGATGCCCCAAGTGACTCTGGGAACCATGATGCTCAGTCTACATCAAGCGAACTGCTTGACCTGCTGCTGCAGGAGGATGCCAGGTCTGGAACTGGCTCCAACGCCTCAGGTTCTGGGTCAGGGGAGTCTGGAGGCTCCCTGGGATCTGGATCTGGAAGTGGCTCAAATGGAACATCCACCTCACATACTGGTATGAAGGAAGAGCACATAGATAAATCACAAAAGCAACACATTTACAAAACTTTTTCATTGTTATCAGTTAACATTTCTGCTCCCATGGCCATCATGTCTACAACGTGAATTTTTTTTGGCTTCCGAAACCACTGTCATAGCTAAATTTAATTCAGTAAGTCTGTAAACACATTGCAAATGAGTAAATGTACAACTAAGGTGCAGTGTAGTGCAATTCAAAGCATAAGAGAAACAGCAAATTTACAGTGCTCATTAGTGAGATGAGGAGAAATAGCAAAGCAACTGTGTGGTAAGTAATGAGACTGATGCAGAGGTCTTGTGGGCTTACAGGCAGCAGCAACAGCAGCAAATACTTTGCCAGCAATGACTCATCAGACACTTCACGCAAAGCCCGAAAGAGCCAAGAACCATCGGCAGAGCACAGCTTTGAGGCTCAAGTTGAGAACTCACTATGGAACATGATCCAGCACACGCCTGAACGCGTCATGATGACATACCAGATTCGCACCAGGTACACATACACGCCAGCATTCCTATTCCCAATCAAAGAGTGTTGATCTGAAGGTTAATTTTATGATGGCAGAAGTGAGACAAAAACATCTTGATCTCCCCCTGGTGGCTGGCAGCAGTATACGTCATAAAACCTTCCATTTAGTCCCAGTGGGACTTGGGCCAAACTAAAATTTCGAAGCACACATCCAATAAATTTTGCTGAAAGTTGGCCTCTGTCTGTTTTTATTTTAATGTTATTATGCTAATATGAGTTCAAGTCAGGGTTTTTTGTTCTAATTTTTTGAAGTTGAAATTATAATAATGATATAGAAATGAGCGATTGACCAGTCACTAAAACAGCACACCAACCAGCAGACAAACATCCAGTCCCTGCAGGTGTACAGTACAGACTCTAGCTCCAAATTGTAGCACACCGATAAAAAGTGGCTTCACTTTTGCATAATGAGAGTATGAAGCATCAAATTGCACATCTATAAATATAGACTGTTCCAAATTCCTTCTTGATAAACAGAGGTTGAATCCATCCAGGGATGGATGGCTATTAATTCTCAAATTTTTATCAGCTTGACACATTTTCTGGACTGTCACTGTGGATCTGTAACTCTTCCACAAACATTGTTCAGTCAGAATGGTTCAGAGGCAGAAGGGACCTTTGGTCTTATAGGCATTTTCTTACCATACACTTATTCCTCCAGGGATCAGAATGAGGTGCTGGCAGAAGACCGAGAGAAACTCCGGATACTTCAGCCTCTCCAGCCCTGGTTCACCCAGGAGCAGAGAGAGGAGCTAGCTGAGGTGCATCCCTGGATCCAACAGCACACTATCCCACAGGAGATAGACACACAGGTGGGCATCTCCACACATGCACCTCACACCATCCACACACCTGTTGATGAGACATTTGTAACACATCTGTGTGTCCCTCAGGGTTGTGTGAGTTGCAGCGCAGGTGCAGGAGTGGCTCGCTCCCCTCACCCCCAAGTCCCTGACAGCTCGTCCCCTTTGGAGAGCCCTGAGCAGGACTCCATTGGACCGGTGGTAGACACTTGAAAGACCTACAACCCAAAACAACAGCCACCCAGCTCACAAGTGAACCAGTACCGCCAGAAAACTTGACAACTCCCAACCATGCGTTCCTTCTGATCACTCTAGAGGAGTGGATCCCTGTGCTTTAGTTAGATGTTTAACATGTTTTGTAAAGATATCACCAGGTTGGACCAGGTTTTAAGAAAACACAAGGAGGAGACAAGAGAGGCGGGTATTTTCAGTGGCACTTTCTCTCAGTCAGCCTAATGTGACTGCCTTTATGGGACCATAAATATTATACCTCTCTTCTTGTCTGTAGTGCCCTTGGGGCTACAGTGTATTTAAGACTGACCAGATCCTTTGGCACAATGAGCCGTTTGATTCTTAAAGTAAGAAGAGGGTCCCATGGTTGCTGTCCATATGCATGAGCACTGTGTACACACACCCGGTCTGTAGGATAATCATGACTGGATGACAAGACAGAGACAGTGCTGGCCCAGTGTGAGTATCCGAACACACGCAACGCTCTTACTCAGTGATATGGAGTTCAGGTTGTACAGTGTGTGTGTCACAACAACTCCAACAATGTAGTAACTTGCCATGGTTGACACATGGTAGCTTTCTTTGATGGACACAAAGAACATGTGCTGCTCTTTGTTTTTAATGTTCAGCTTCAAATATTCAAAGTTAATTGTTATTGGAGTGAATTGTCTTATTCCACGTGTTTGTTTCCTCCTTCCCATAACATCCATTTCCTTGTTATTCTAGACACATGCGCAAACTTGCTGATAATTTCAAAGTGAAATTAGATCCACCCTGTTACCTCAAACATCCCATAGTGAGTGCTTTCTCCATCCAGTATCCTGCCTGGTCATCAACCCCACAGTAGTTATAGTTTATTTGTAATTGTAAACAGATGCAGTGAGGCCCCAAATGTCCTCTGGTCCTGAGTGAACGACTTGTGGTCTGTCTGATGCTGTGTGTTTCTGTGTTTTCTGTGTTCTGTACCTGTGTGAAAGAGAGGCATTGACAAACATGTTGTAGTTCTGTCAAACTTGTCATTCTTTTTCTTGTACAGGTGAAGTCAAGTGTGTGGATGTGTGTGTGTGTGTGTGTGTGTGTGTGTCTGATTGAGAGCTGCTTCCTTCGATACAGTTGTCCGACAGTCCAAGACAGAACAGGGTTTTCTACTGTTTTTAGAACGAGAGTATATTACAGTACCATTTATTTTATAGAAAATGTACACAAAACCAACTTCACAAATGTAAAAAAAAGCCATTTGTTTTGAATTCAGGGAGTGTTCTGTGACACAAAGGAATGAATAAAAACATTATGTAACATGTCCTTAGAACTGATGGCCTAATTATCTTAAAATGGATAAAGTTATACATTCTATGTTGTCTCCTGTCATTTATTTAATGAAGTTGCACTGCTCACCACATACTGGTGTTACCAGTAAGAACAGGCCTAACACGGCACGTTATGCAACAACCAGGGCCCTAACTTGAATTCAGTGTTATCTTTGAATACTCACAGGCCTTAGGGTTGGCTATCCACAGAATCATTTTGGTTAAGCAAGAAACGTTAAAATGCAACAAGTATAAACTAATGAAAATGGGTATGTAGGCTTAACTAGAGCACATTTAAACTTAAAACACTGAACATTTTTTAATTGGTTAAACAGTGCTGTACTACAGGACTAAATTTTCTTTACATAAAACATAAAAGCAAATTGAGATGAAATTAAAATCTAAATGTTTTTAATTTTTTACTTAAAGGATAAAAGGATTACATTTTTAAGTGTATAGGTAAAAATGTGTTTGATTTTTACTTCAGTCGCTATCAGTAGTAATATTTTGTCAGTCTAATATGGTCAGACATTATCAACTTGTTTATCTACAATAGATCTTGAAAATCTTATTTCAAGAAATCTTACCAGATTATTATTGTTTATATTTATTTAATTTTTTTTTGCTTAACTCAAGCAAAAAAAATCAGCCAAGGGAGCAAGTGGAAATTATCTTGGTAAGATTTCTTGAAATAAGATTTTCAAGATCTATTGTCTAAAAATAAGTTCTTTATATCTCATTGAAAAGTTACTCTTTAGGTGATTATGTCTTATTTTAAGTATGATGAGATATTTTGACTAGAAATGAGAAAAATACACTTGGTAAGATTTTAATTTTTTCCAGTGAAGAAAGCAAAGGAATGGACTGTATCAGAGGATCTAGAACTCACGGTTCCCCTCGGGTCAATGCTCTAGTATCACCTTATTTCCTGGAACAAAGCCACATCATTAGTTCCCTCATCTTTTTCCTGCAACAGAAAGGCATAATGTCTGCTATGAAAAATGGTTATGTGGGAACAACAAGCAAACGAGTTTAATGCTTGCAAAGCTATTAAGATTCTTATTAGTAAGATTTATTCACAACAAAAAAAAAAACAAAATGGACAGACTCAGAGGGAGAAAGAGGAATAGTTTAAGCTAATGTTTCACAAACATTTCTCCACATTATGCACAGAAATAATTACATTTACTCTGAATACAAGATGCATTATTATCTAATCAAAAACAAAAACACGGCCTGAGCATTGAAATAAAACACATTTACATACATATTGCTTTATTTGTCAGTTATTACAGAGCTTAGCTCACAGAGTTAATCATAGCTTACAACGGGAAGCAGCACACTGAAAGGAACACTTCCTTAAGTCCAGTCAGTTAAGCAAAAGGTGAAATATCTGAGTAAACAGAAAACAAAATACAAGGAAATGTTATCTTGCTTTAATGCGAGGAATAGTGATCAGGCAGTAATAACTGATTTATCATATTCACTTATTCACAAAGTGTAACAGTGAATTTTCATCCACTGCTAATGCAAGTCAAGCTTTGGTCAGGACTATCCTCTGGGTGGTGCCAAAAGTCCCAGTCCAGTCTCTTTGGTTTATAAGGAACACAGAGAAACAAAATCAGTATTTCGACAGTTTCAGACCATGACTCCTCTGGGAGCTTTTGTGTGGCTGTTGAATAAAATGTCACAACAAAGCAGTAAGAATACATTGTTTATTGTTTGTCATCTCTCCTGCCAAGACAGTTTAGTTTGGAGAGCAGCCTCTGGACCCGCCAGTGACTCCTGATTTATTTGTTCTTTTGGTTACTTCTTCACTTGCAAAACTTCTGCATCTCTGTGAACACAGAAAAATCACACAAAAAGAGGAAGAAGTTAAAAAAAAACGTGAGATAATTCAAGAGAGACGACTCTGCATGTGTGAGTTTTACCTTTATCGAGATCGATGACTTTAGGTTGAGGGTTCATGTGGACCTTTTCTTTCAGTAGGTTGTTTTTGTAGTCTAAAATCACAGGGGACGCAGTTAACATACACACACAGACCAGAAATATGTCACAGCTTCTGCTCTATCTATTAACTCACCAAATCTGGGCTCCTCTCGGGTGCAAACCTTCACCTCAGCAACATCCATCTCAAACTCCTCTGAGCTGCTCTGACTATTGCTGGACCTTTCAAGAGTGAGAAAAAAACCTGAATGTGTGTGTTTAACCCATAAAGGCTCAAACAACCACTGGTGACCAAAATCATCTACCAATATAAAATGTTTAATAACTTCTAATCCACTAAACCTATTAATCCATGTAAATAATTGGTGTAAAATGCAGTTTGTCATCTTTTCATGGTAATCAGTTATGACCCATTTGGACATTCAGAGGCTCTATAGTTACCATGGAAACACCATCATCTTCTATAACACTGATTCACCAGTAAAACCCATGGAGTTGGATCAATGAAAGTGGATGGAAACACTGGGTTTATGTTCAGTTAATGATATATTTGTTGAAAAAAAATCACTTTTTCAGTTTTCTCTCTTTCTGACATAAATTTATGAACATCTACATGATCAATGAATTGAATAAAGAAAAATACCTGAGTGTTACTTAAAAAATGCTAAATACAGAGGGTAATACTATAATAACTGGTGATAAAACACTTAAAGGTTAAATGGAAAGAAAATTTTATTTTGTTATTGCCACAAAAGTAGCACTGGGTCTTTATTGGTTAAAGGCAACACAGTAATCATGTGTATGTGTGTTTACAGTGCTCACCTCATGGATGACTGCGGGTAAAACTCTGAAACACATAAAAGATAAGATTTAGAATAACCCAATATCAAACAATACACAATCAGACAGACATACTGAAGTTCAGACCTTTAGTTTTACGTCGACACGTGACGAGGATGATGATGAGGATAATGAAGGCCAGGAGGAGGAAAGAAGTGAGCACATAACCCAACGGCAGGAGAAAGTGGTGTCTCTGATCGGGCAGAATCACATTGATGACTCGTGTTGAGTCAGCCTTCGTGGAGTCTGAGTAGCACAGAAATAACAACGGTCAGCATTTCATGTTAATCCAGTAATTATTGTTAAACTTAAAAACAGACCATGTGTCATCATGAGGTTTACAAATGTAGTAAACAAAACCAGACCTAGAATACAACAGTCAGGACTCACGCCTTATGAGTAACATAGAAGCAGTCTTTTTTTCTTTCATAATAACTTTCACTTTATATCCTCAGAGCATCCTTCAGTGAAATCATTTTAATTCATACAGTGTGTCTCTCTGTACATGTGGAGTTTAAAGAGTAAAGTTAACCCGTAAAGATCCACAAAACCACCGGGGACCAAAAGCATCTACTCATCTCTAATATTTAATACCTGTTGATCCACTAATCCTATCAGTGCATGTAATTAACTGGTATAAAATGCAGGTTCACGTCTTTCCATGGTCATCAGATATGACCCATTTGGATGTTCAGAGGCTCCGTAGTTACCATGGAAACACCACCATCCTCTACAACATTGATTCACCAGTAAAACCAATGGAGTTGGATTAATGACAGTGGTTTTTGATCCTTGTTTTTATATTCATTTAATGATATATTTTGTTGAAAAACTCACTTTTTCTTCAGTTTTCTCTGTTTTTGTTTGATACCTTTGAATTTACTCTGAGCTTTAATGAACATCTACATGAACAGTAAATTAAATATAGGGTAAAATATATAATTTACACTGAAAAATGCAAAACACAGATGTTTATATTATAATAAATAGTGATATATCACTTAAGAAAGGTTAATAAAAAGAGAGAAAAATGTATTCAGGAGCTGTCACGAAAGTACCACTGGGTCTTTATGGGTTAAAATGTGCTAAAGTAATTAAATTGTGCTAAACCAATATAAAATTACATAAAAAAATAATACATCCAAGTCATCTTCTCATCCAATACCTTAATCTGGCCCTTTTGGTGTACAACAGTCATAAAACTTATGTAAAATCCCCCGACTTTTTCATCAGTGCCAGCACTTTGACATTTCTGGTTTTGTTTCAGAAACTGCTGGATCGATTATCGTAGCGCCTGTGTTTGCCTCAAACATCTTAGGTGAATCATATTTGAAATAACCACAAACTTCCACAAATATTCCCATCAGCCTTGTAAATATTAAATGATACAGCTATAAATACTACAATATAAACTTTCTTATTATCATGTAATGTTAATTGGCTTGGCTTGGGTTAACACTACCTCTACATGGTTATTTCGTCATTGTAGAAAACCTAAATACGTGCGCACACATATGCGCACACACACACACACACACACACACACACACACACACACACACACACACACACACACACACATACCTATAATTATGTTTATTTATTTTATATTATTATTATTATGATTGTTATGATTATTATTTAGTTATGTTGTTTTGTTGTTTTTTTTTTAATCTTGCATTATAATCATTATTGTTAATGTTATTTTATTTGACTGTTAAGTGTACTTAAGCAGGATCACATTGTTTCTATGCTTGTAAATGTATAGTTATGTCTGTTTATTATGGGAGGACCCCAGGAAGAATAGCTGATGCTCTGCATCAGCTAATGGGGATCCTAATAAAAAAAAAAATGTATATGTGTGTGTGTGTGTGTGTGTGTGTGTGTGTGTGTGTGTGTGCGTGTGTGGGTGTGTGTGGGTGTATGTGTGTGTGTGTGTGTGTGTGTGTGTGTGTGTGTATGTGTGTGTG
>JAPQRP010000024.1:26398780-26410040 GCA_037367295.1 Apogon hyalosoma | reverse complement strand
TAGATAGATAGATAGATAGATAGATAGATAGATAGATAGATAGATAGATAGATAGATACTTTATTAATCCCGAAGGATATTCAAGTATTCAGCAGCTTTACAAACAACACAAGAAGACAAACCAAAACAAAAAACAGGCAGGTTAGTAACCAAGACAAACCACTGTAGTAAAGCTACATAAACATTCTACAGACATATTGGATCAGTCCTAAGTGATCATGACCGAGACCGAGACCCCCCACCACCACTCAGTGATGAGCTGTACAGTCTGATGGCCAGGGGGATAACAGAGTTCCTGAGCCTGTTTGTTTAGCAGGTCAGAGACAGCAAACTGGAGCTGAACACACTCCTCTGCCTGACCACAGAAGGAATGACGTAGGAATAACGATACAGTTTACTGGAAAAAGTTACATTTTCTGCAGTTTTCTCTGTTTTTGATATAATAACCCTCAAGTTTAATCTCAGTTTTTATGAACATCTACATCATCAGTAAATTAAATAGAGGAAAATATCTGGTTTATACTGATAAAATGCAAAATACAGGAGATAATATTTTAATAATTAGTAATAAATCGCTTAAGGTTAAATATAGAGAAAGTTTAATTTGTGAACTGACACAAAAGTAAAAAGTAGCGCCGGGTCTTTATGGGTTAATGTCTATTTATGTCGTTTACATGGGCTCTTACTCAGAGACTGCAGTGTTATCGGTAAAAGCGGATCTGCGCGTCTGTCCACCAGGGGTCAGTTTAACACCAGAAAGCACGTTGACATCTCCGCTGAGGACGATTCTTTCTGTCCAATGAAATCGCAGGTTATTCTAGTCCTGACCAATCCTCTGCCCTGGTGAATGGGCCGTTATCAAAGGATGCATTTAGGGATGAGGGGGGCATGTGGAGCCAACTGCAGGGTCGGGACAGATGAGTTCGTCTCTGACTCCAAAGTTGGGTAATCTGTGCGTAAACATGATCTCCGTTTCTTGCGTTTTGGCGCTTTGGGTGTTTTCTCCATTGGTGCTGGGTGCTGCTTTCCACGGAGGGGAAAACTTCTCAGATTTGCAGAAGGAGCTTCGCAGTGATGAGGAGCGCCAGAGTTTGGAGAAGTCGGACCTGTGGAGACGCAGCGCCGGACTGAATGAACAGTCATGTACAAGTTTGCCTGGAGTAGAGTCAGCCCTGCAGAACAACACCCATACTGTAAGTGTCTCATCCAGGTGTTTGTAACTCACTCAACAAAACGGTCAACTCCAAAAATGTTCACTGAAGTGTGTTTTTTCTTTGCTCATACTTGTGTCTGTGGTGGCACATGGGCCAGATCATAATGTCCTGAGTGTAAACAACCTTCAAATCCAAGAAAACAGCATCTGACACCGCTTTATCCAGTGCAACTAAATCCACTTCTGATGTTTAAAAAAAAAAATACAGCTGAAAAGAAGAGTGATCTGAATCTGCTGTTGCTCACCTCGTTGCTGAGCTTTACATGAGCATGTATAGACGGCTTTTGAGTCATCACAACAATTTTCCGTGTGTTAAATATATGGAGAAAGATAAGACGCTAGTGTGTAATAATACAACTTTATTTACCTTTTGTTTGAGAAAACTTTACAATCAAGTCCAACCAAACCATATGATGTTCTGCAGCCTCCCAGGAGGATCTTGAAGGTGCAATACCTGCATATTAATATATTTAGATAAACAGATTTAATCAGATATGCCAGTAGGATATTTAACAACTCTTTATCTTGGTAGAATTTGGTTCCAGCTAATGGAATATCAGATTAGTCATGAGGCTTTGAGGGAAAATATTGTTCGTTAGATGTTTAGTTCCAGATTTATGCAGTTATTCAGGTATTTATTACTTTGACTGTGATGATCTAATTGGTAAATAAACCCAGATATTTTCAGCTATCTGCTTTTTCCTGATCCAAACTATTGCTATTATGAAAACACTGTCCATCGATTTCCATTATAGTCATAGTTTTGTCATTTGATGATAAAAGGTGATATCATGCCTCATATACGCTCTATAAGTCTCTAATTAGATCAACATCAAGTTTGTTTTAGTTTTCCTTCTCCTTTACTGAAACATCACCACTGTTGTCTTGAATTCGTTTTAATCTTAACCGTTATTCTGTAATAGACCAAAACAACAAGCATCTTGTTATTTCAGTGCTGAACATGTTTTAATAGGAAGCACCTCAAGAACAATCCTAATGTCTGGAGGAATGTTTAAGAATAATAACTGGATCCACAGCTACAGGGAATTTCTGGACAGTCTTCTCATTGTGTTTGCATTTTTAAGTGTGTCTGACATGGACGTTGTGGATGTTACATCATTTCAGTGGCTCAGACACCTGGACTTGCTTTTGAGCATGGAAATGATTCGGTGTACTCTCAAAATGAAGACTCCTCCCAAGTCCTCTGGGCTTTTCTCTCCTTTACAAACATTCCCAGACCTTTTTTTTTTTTTTTCCCTCGACTTGATCTGAGCGCCAGAATGCACATATTATGACTTTTCTGTTATCAGAAGTAATTAAACAAATCTAACCAGTCCCTGTATTTCAGGCGTCGTGGGCTGCACAGAATGTGTTTTGTCAGCCAGCACTTGCTTTGCTTGTAATCCTTGCTTGAGGTTAATTTAGCTGACTGTCGGGTTTACAAACTAGCATGTTGTTTTTTTTCTCTCCGCTCCATCCCGTCCTCTATCCCCTCTGGCCAAAAAAACGTAGCGAAAAAACATGTTCTGTTTTCAGGGTGAAGCGTATCTGGGTGGCAGCCAGCTGTTAGACTACCAAGAAAAGCAGCACAGTTGATGTTCCACGTGGTGAGAGAGAGGAGGACAGGGGAGGCAGAGAAGCAGAGTATGGAAAGTGTGAGTTTGTTGATACACAAGGAGATATAAGAGTGAAAATAAATAAAACACACACTCCTCATCTTACCTACAGAAGATGGAGAACCGATCAAGTCTGTTTGTGACTGATCTGATAAACTCCATCACTGTTAAAACACTTAGTTAATAAACATATTAGTTTAACAGTTTTCTACAAATTCTATTAGTTTGTGCAACTTACTATTTTAAACAAGCAAATCAACTTCAGACATGGTAAGTTCTCACGTAAAAGTCTAAATTATGCTACTATTGCAATTCCAATATTTAATTTAATTTAATTTATGCAATTTCCAATACTTAATTTGTAAAGAAGTTTGCATTAAATGTTTGAGGCTGCATTAGCTTAAAAAGGTGAAGATACAGTATCTCAAGTGACTTTTATGATCATTTCCATCCTCAAGTGGTCAAACAAGTCCCCGGTTTCAGATCTTAATAAATAATCACTTAACAAATACAAATAATACAAACTAAACACAATTTTACTTATTCTAGCTTTTGGTCAAATTTGATGATTTACTCACAATATTAATCCCACAGAGAATCGTCACCTCAGCTCTAGAGTGCGTTAAACTTTTACAACTTTGGTGCTTTTTTGGCACACAACTGACAACCCTTCGTGTTGTTTTTAGCCACCACATGACAGCTGTTTTCAGGGAAAAGCACTAAAAAGCCCTGCTGAAAACAACTGTCCCAGCACCAAGCCGTAGACAGATTTAGCAGCTACTTGCGTAAAATAGTGGGGACATTAACAAAGTAAAATATACAAATACTAACAGTGACCAAAAACAGAGGTAAAAGTGGCTGAATATTCACTTTTTCAGTGTGAATATTGGGAACGTTTTCCGAGTAAATTATGTTAATAGCATTTTGCTGACACTAGGTAAACAGGTTAGCCTTGACTAACTTGCTTTTTAGGCTAAATTAGCTTAAAAAGTGAAGATATCTCTCTTGTGATCAAGTGACTTTTGATCATTTCCATCCCCCAGTGATCAAACAAGTCACTGATTTCAGATCTTAATTAATTGTTGTAATCATTAACTTCCCATTATTTTAAGCCTACTAATCACTGATCAGCCAGACAAGTTTAAAGAAGTCTGATCGATGTATTATAAACAAAATTTACCAAAGCTTACATTTATGTCTGAAAAACTAAGCCTGCACCATCACACACTACACAGCCCTACACAGTTTCATGTAATAGATCAGAGCCTGAGTATTTGACCCGCTCTTCTGATGTTTTATATGTGTAAACACCACTGGAGCAGAGAGGTTAAAATCCAGAGCAGTGGGAATAAAGAGCTCATTGTGTTGGTGTTTGACCTGTTAGAGAGTACTTCACTGTGCTTCCACCCACCAACTGAGTCTGCATGGACATGTGTATGTCTGTGCATATACAGCAGCATATGTGATACTGGCTTGTGTTGCATTGTTGAACGCTGAATGCACCTTGAATGCTGCAGAATCAAGAGCAGAGCAGGAGGTTCGAGGGGGCTTTTGAGAGCTCATACAGACAGTCAGCACATTATAGCCTACAGCTACAGGTCATGTCTGGTTTGTGAGAGGCCAACAAGGTCAGACATTTATCTAATGGTTTTTTAAATACTTTTCTAGCTTCTTTTTTGAGCTGGTCATTTTCTTCTCATTACAGTCTTCTGTTTTTTCCATCACATATATTCATAATATATCTGATGGGATATCCATTTCTCTGGAAGTGACCCACATTATCCTGCTTCTGCCTCCTCCAGTGACATAAACCAGCTGTTTTCAAAGGTTTCTCTTGCCCTTTGCTTTCCTTGACCTGCTTTATGGTGTTGCTGCAGATTATTTGAGTTTCAGTCCCACTGAACTACTCTTATATCTGGTCAAATCTACATTTGTCCAGTCAGGATTTCAGAAGAACAGATGTGGGAAATACTCCAATGGTTAAATTTAACACAGATGTGCAAGCAACTGGCAAAAGTATTTGCAAAGGACTGTCTTCTAAGACAAGACACAGCATGAAACCTGTTGACCTGCAGTAACCTTGGCAACACATTCTCCTTACTTATATTTAAGATCTGATAGTAAAATTCAGTTGCAGGACAAAATGTTGCTGGTGCACATTTTTTGTTGTTAGGATTGTTTCCTTTTCTTTTATGGTCTAGAATCTTTGATTGCATTCTGAATGGGATTGGATTTGTCAGGAGGTTTTCTCTGGTGTACTGTAGAGTGCAAGTATTATGGTAGAGCCTGAGTGATATTAGTTTATTGTAATGTAATAACTGGTGATTGTTTTTAAGCTTAAACATATAACAGGCATGTTTAATAACTATCACAGGATTATGTACAAGGTACATTACATAGTGAGGGGATGGAGGAAGTGAAGATGTTGCAACATAATGACTTTCCCTGGTGGAAAAATAATATTATGTAATAATGACTTTTAAAGAATTGCATCATACATATTTTTGGCATTGCTAATTTTTCATTATATGTCTATATAGCTTTTTTACAGTGTACTTTTGCCTTGCATTGCTAGTTCTAAGGCAGTTATAATAAAATCATACAGATCCATATATGTCAGTCAGGCTTTAAATTAGACCCAGTTTCTCGCCACTGAACTATAAACTTCTCGTGTACTAATCTTAAATTAATAATTCATCCAACAGCAATACAATGAGTCATAAATCATGCACAGAATCTACCCTCTTTCAGTGATCTCTGAGGAAGACCTCTGTGTCGGGTCACTTCTTTACATTTAGAGCATTCATCAATAACAAACTAATACATAAGGAAGACTGTTTATCCCACTGGCTTTTCACTGACTTTCTACAAATGTTTAGTACCAAGCTATAACTTGAAACTTACATCATCATATCAGAAATAATAGATCATCACAGGTAACAAGGTTAAGTGTAAGGATTGGCTTTGTGTAGTTAAGACAACCTGTGTGTCCATAGTTTTAACACCTGCCTGACTGCTGTTTTTATTGCAGCGCTGCAGTTTGTCACCTGTTTTAATGTTATTAAGCCATTGACTGGACCCATAAGTCACCACTGGCAAAACATGACAAGGTCTTACTTCCTATTGTTTCAAACTGAGCAACATGTTCAACAGCTGACCTCAACAGACGGGTGGAGACAATGTCACACAGTGAAGTGAACTCAAGATGAAAGAGCAGATGAATGTAGTGAGGGTGTGATGAAGCAATTCACGTGGGGAAAAGATGGAAAGTTGTATTCACACTCTTGGACAGTCAGGGCAGGCCAGTTTCCACTGGACTTCTTTACAAGGAGTTTCCAGGAGGCAGAGGCTTAACAGAGCTGCATGCAGACTCTCTGGGGCTGGACTCACCTTGTAAACATCTCAGCCCTGCCAGCAAATGAAAGAAGGGGAGAAACCTTCCTTATCCTGTAAAACAAAGTAGGCTGTGGCTATTGCGCAAATGACCAAGCACGTGTATGTTAGTTTTAATAAAAAAGACTGGGATGTTGTTAATAGTGAATGACTCTTGTTATGAAGCAATGGAACAAAGGTTTTAGGTCTAAAATTTTACTTGTTGACATATATTTTGCCAATATTACATAACTGTAAAACTAGTGAATTTTAAATGGGCCGCAGCTTGAAGATTTCAACAATAAACTGCGATTTTTTTGTTTTTATTTGGAGAGAAGACTGAGTCTGGATGTGTGTGAGTGTGTGCATCTGTGTTCATGCTGTGCTCAGTAATTGTTTTGTTCTCTGGCCATTTAGGCGGGAATGTAGGTCACACACGCAGAGTGCATCCAAATGGCCGAGTTACTTTGGACAGTAAAGACAATTCATTCTGTCCTCTCAACTGCCGTGTGTTCTGTGCAGTGGATACACACTCACACTGGTCTTGTGTTTTCTAAATTTCAGACTCAAATCTGCACCTGTATTTGTGTGGATTCATGCATTTTCTGCAGCTTAATGGATGTTCTAACTCAGCATTAATAATAAAAAAAAAATACACCACCAAAATAGTGCTGTCATGATAACAAAATGATGACTTAGATATAATACTGCAATGATATCACAAGAATAATGCAAAATAATACAATACTGTGTTGTTTTTTTAGTTAATTTGACTTAGAATCACACTCATTATTTTGAGTCATTTTTGTTTGTGCACTAGTTACTTATTATACGGTACCTACACATATTTCCTGCACTTAAACTGCCCCACTTTGACAGATCATTACAACTTATATGACAAAAAAAGTCACACTGTTATTCCTAATGTTCTTGTAACAAAAAAATTGATTAGAACCACTTTATCATGATGGTGTCACAGTTTTGGTCTACTATCTATATACAACACAACACCACCAAAATGACCACTCAGTTTACATGTCAGATAAGTTAAAAAAAACCATTCTATTAACGAGAGTAATTCATTGATTTCCTCTGCTATTCTTTTTTAGTTCACCTTCAAGGTGAGGACCATGGGTTCGCTGTCTTTGGCCTGGGTGGGAGATGGCTCAGGGGTGAGTTTGTTTATATCCATGGAATGATGTGGTTATATTACAACAGAATGTGCAGAGATGGTCACTCAGATCTGGTCTTCATCCTCCAGGTGCTGCTGGTTTTAACCACATTTCAGGTCCCGTTGTTCATGATGCACTTTGGCCAGTCAAACCTTTACCGGAGGTGAGAAATGTTCATCCTGATGGCACGTTGACCTGAAATGGAGCAGTGAATGATTAATGAAAACAGGAATCAACTAATCCATGTTTTGCAACCTTGTCTCTTTGTCAGTGAAGACTATGGGAAGACGTTCAAAGACGTAACTCACTTGATCAACCATACTTTTATCCATACCGAGTTTGGTATTGCAATCAGTCCTGACCACTCTGGCAAGGTTAGTACGTTAGAGAAGACACACAGGCATGCAATAAATAAAAGAAATCCCCTCTATCTTGAAATGAGATTTTTATGTGGCTTTATGTAAGTATAAAGGAGCACCGTATGTATTAATACTAATAGTCACTAAGGTTTAAAGGTGTTGTAGGTTGTGAGAGACCTGCTCTTATTCTGCTCTGTTTCTGGTTTTAGGTGATTCTGACTGGCGATGTGTCAGAAATGGGGGGATTTAAACTATTTCGCTCTCAGGACTTTGGCCTGACCTTTGTTGCAACAGATCTGCCATTTGAACCCCTCATTCAGATGCTGTACAACCCTGGAGACTGCAACGTCCTCATGACACTCAGTATCACGGTACAAGCTCTAAACTCTACTGTTACTCAAGTACTTTATATAATAGTTTTGCATTTTAATAAACTAAGCTGCCTACTTCATGTAACCCGAATTGGATGCGGGACTTTAATCTCTGTCTGATAGACTTCTTTGATTCAGAATGAGTACTGAATATTCCAAAGTCAGTGAAAACTTGTTCCTTACAGAGCTTTTTCCTCCTTTTTTCATTCTTCCCTCCAGTTGGACCTGTGGTTGTCTGAGGACTTTGGCGCCACCTGGAGGAAGTTACATGACAGTGTTTGTTTGGTCAGATGGTGAGAATTTCCCTCCACATCAAACGTTAAATAAAAAAAAAAAAATCTATAAATATACACAAAGAATGTTGGCAGACAATTTAATGACGCACCAAGACTAGTTTAATATATTGTAGCAGACAATGAATGTTTCTGAATCTTTTATGTGTCCGTCTGTGTGTGATTTATTTGGGGGTGAAATCTCTGCCAAATAAGGACATGACTATTGACAGGGTGTGAAGCAGCTTAGTGCATGTTTGTTTCCACACTGCCTACACGTGCATCTCTGGTGCAACAGGAGTGTGCGTGTCCTTTGTGTTTTGTTGTTATTCCAGCTGTCTTTCTCACCACAGTTTGGATCACTTGGCTGACTCTGGTTTCATTGAGTTCACATGGGGTTGTGGTGTCAGCCTGTGGTTGTTAGCACTGCATTGTGGGAACATTGTGATAGCTCTGTGTGACCACAGCTGTCATTTAGGCCCCGGCCTAAATTGACTGCAGAGCAAAGGAGCTGAGGCTGCTGTCACAGTGAATCATGAGTCAGCAACAGCATTCTTATTCAACCCACAGTCCTCGAACCAGCAGAATCTTAGCAGAGTGAAAACCTTCGTCCCCTTTGGCAGCTAACAGACCCAGAAGGCTTGGAGCGCAGATGTGTGCCATGCTCACACAACATTTAAAAGAAACCACAACCATAATCTGTGATTTCTACAAATTCCAAAAGTGGATTTACATTTAAATTGACAACTTTCAGATGTCTCAAAGTGTGAACACAATGAGATCTTTCCTTTCTCTGAATATCTGTCCCGTTTATATTTTCTCTCTCTCACATACAGGGGTCCAAAGAACAGCATCTACTTTACAACAAACCACAATGGATCATGCAGTGAGTGAATACAATAATGTCAAGTGTACTTATATACAAATCACTAAAACACATTTAGTGAACCCACCTCTTTCCTCAGATGATAAAGGAATGTTGGAGCTGAGGAAGACAGCAGACTATGGTAGAAATTTCCAGACCATCGCAACAAGAGTTTACTCTTTTGTACTTGGAGGGCGCTTTGTCTTTGCCTCCATCATGACCGGCATGGTAGGTATATATGTGTGTGTGTGGATGTATAAGCGTTATTTACCCTTTCGCCTCCAAGAATTTTTGTTCTATACAGTTGTTCTTTTCATGCTAGGGCTAGAGGTCAATACCAGGTGCATTCAGTTTCAATAAGGACAGTAACCAGTATTTGATCTGACATGCAGTACTGTAGTGAAAATGAAACTCTTGTTAGATTTTAGAATCTTTAAGCAGACTAAATTATCTAAATGGAGAAAGTTACACTGAGTAACATTTCTGTTCATTCAGTGGGAGTTTTCACTGTTAACTTGAGGGAAGTATTGTATATTACTCTCATAATATATACTTTTTCTTGTCATTGTAGTTTTAAAAGGCTATTACTGAAGACATAACCAATCAAATGGTACCCATAATCAAATTTTGGAATCTGATCCTTATTTGGGCAAATAACTGGTCCTCTCAAACTTTTAATTTCTAATACAAATAGTCCAATAGTACTCTCCATTACAGAGCTGGACAATAAGGTGAAAAAAAATTCTCATTTTCTTTTTTTAAAGTTAGGAACAATTTACAATTTCAGTGGATTTTTCTGGTATTTCTGGTTGCATGAACTGCAGACCAAACATGATACAAAATACTCTGTCTGTACTGAAAGCATATACCATAGCGTATGCAATATCTTATGATATATGCTCTAGAGGAGTAGCCTTGATTTTGCCATGTAGGATTTTTATGATTTTCAGAAAGCAAAACCTCAATTAATTGAATCAGGGATATTTTGCCCAGCTCTGTTCTGTTTTCACTCTAAATACACTAAATAAGTATTTCCTCCTTTTTTATATTTTAAAGACCCAAAGGAATCAAAGGCCAGCTAGAGAAAATGATATAGGTGAATGGAATTTTATCTGTAGAAAGTGTTTTTTTCTTTTTGTCATTTCGTTGTAATCCTCACTCTTGCTCAGCATACCTGCTCCTCTTGAATATGTTAATAAAACGTACCTCAAATTTTAAAATTGCACAAATCTACACATCATTTTTCTTCAGTCTTTACCCCAGTCTGTGGCATAAAATAATGCATGTGTTTGTGTTAGGGTACAGAGCGTATGATCCATGTATCTGTGGACGGAGGTGAGGTGTGGAACATGGCTCAGCTTCCTACAGTCAACCACGAGCAGTTCTACTCCATCCTTTCAGCCAATCAGGACATGATCTTCATGCACGTGGACAACCCTGGAGGTCAGAACCGGTGATGACGCTGATAATGAAATCTGACTGTTTAGGAATAATGTTGAGAACAGAAAATATCCTTCTAGCAAGCAGTGTCTGTCCTTGAAAAAACAATGAAGCTGCTGGGAATCTTTCATTAGAGCTCATTAAATGTGTCTCATCCTGTGTGTGTTTTTTCTAGACTCGGGTGTTGGAACCGTCTATGTGTCAGATGATAGAGGAACTGTGTTCTCCAAGTCTCTGGAGCGCCATCTCTACACGACCACAGGAAGTGACACAGATTTCACTGTTGTTTCTTCACTCAGGGGTGTTTACCTGACCAGCATTCTCACAGAGGGTGGGTAACTGCTGTTGAATGTGTGTGTGGGTCCGGGTCTCTATTGTGTTATGCTAATTCTTTTGACATTAACATTATTAATTGCATTTGCTCTTATTTATTTATTTTATTTACAATACTTTTTCTGTGTTCTTATTGTATTTAGTTGATTTTTTGGTGCAGCTTACTTATACTTGAAATTCCTTTGGGAGAAATAAAATTGTTATGTTATGTTCTCTTATCTTATCTTATCTTATCTTATCTTATCTT
>JAPQRP010000024.1:26375322-26398680 GCA_037367295.1 Apogon hyalosoma | reverse complement strand
CTTGAAATTCCTTTGGGAGAAATAAAATTGTTATGTTATGTTCTCTTATCTTATCTTATCTTATCTTATCTTATCTTGTCTTATCTTATCTTATCTTATCTTACTTATTTCCATTAATTTTTGAATAATTATTTTATCATATAATCACCTTAAATTATGTGTACAAATGCAGAACAGAGTAAATTTACAAGTGTGTGTAATTTCTGTTTCCAGAGACCATTAAACCCTTATAGACTGACTGGTCAACATCCTGGGTTTTACTTATTGGGAAATAAATTCAAAATGACTTGCAGGAATATAAAACACAGTATGTTATTCTCTGCAGTTAAAATAAGACAATAATTATGGTCCTGGTAAAAGTATTTGTGTGGATTTGCAGACGGTGCAGTGGAGACAGTCATCACCTTTGACCAAGGAGCAAAGTGGCAGACGCTGCGTCGACCCCAGAGCAGCCAGTGTGACACTGACACGTCCACTAACAGGCCAAACAGAGTGAGAGCCCTGTTTAGGGTTTTTTCACTTATACAACATGATAGTTCCAGTTGTGAATTGCTGCTCTACCAACATCTGTTTTCTTTCTGTACAGTGCAGACTTCATATCCATGCCACATACAGCACAAGCATGAAGATGAACGTCCCGATGCTGCCTCTGTCACAGCCTAATGCTGTTGGCCTCATTCTCGCACATGGTATAAAACACACACATAGACATACAAAGCACTCTTGGCTAAACAGTGTTTTATTACTTAGTGCCATGTCTTAAAACATCCCATCCTTTTCTTTCTCTAGGAAGCATTGGAGACGCAGAGTCTGCCCTCTCCCCTGATGTATATGTGTCTGATGATGGAGGTTACTCGTGGTTTTTGGCCCTCAAAGGCCCCCATCACTATGCTATACTGGACTCTGGAGGTCTCTTAGTAGCTATGGAACACACCAACCTACCTGTCAATCAGATCAAGTGAGTAGAAGATAGCAAGCTGCCATTATTTGATTATGATGTGCTGTTTGAATGTAGTATTTGCTTTTTTTTTTGCTTTTTTTTTTTTTTATCTTCATTGAATATTTTTTTTAACAAACACTGCCCTTTCCCTTCCCTTACCACTTCAACAGGTTTTCCACAGATGAAGGACAGTGCTGGCATACATATAACTTTACGAGTGACCCCTTCCACTTCAGTGGGATGGACAGTGAGCCCGGCTCTCGCTCTATGAACGTCAGTCTGTGGGGATACAGGAATGATTACAGTAAATGGGTTGTGATCACAATAGATTTCAGGAAGCTCCTCAGCAGAGACTGTGAGTATGTTCTGGAGGATGACATAGGTAGTTGATATAAGCACAGGTGCACAGGTCATGTTTTATATGTGTGCGTATATGTCCATGCAGGCACGGACGGGGACTTTGTGCAGTGGCTGTCTCACTCTGCAGACCCCAGTGGATCTAATGATGGCTGTGTCCTGGGCTATAAAGAGACCTTCTCACGCCTGAGGAAGGACTCTGTCTGCTGGAAGGGCAGGGACTATGCTGTCACCACACAGCCGTCCCCCTGCCCATGTACAGTGGATGATTATCACTGGTATGTCTTTGTCCTTTACATGTCTTTTTGAATATTATTGTGTTAGACAAAGATTCATGTCAAGACAAGTTAAAATTAGCAACTATTTGTAATGTGCCAGTCTGACACATCCTGAAAACCAGACACTTTACACTTATGTAACCATCACACATTTTCATAACTACCATTCTGTACATCTGTTCTTACTGCAAGCTTTACAGGCGTTTTTCACTTGATATGATTTGTTGTGTCTTAAAATACGACTAAGGACAGCCATAGTGAGTTATTTACCATAGTTGCATTTCCAGCATTGCTGAAATGATGAACACATAAAACACAAGAAGGTTGACAATTTGGAACTGGCTGTGGTTTTTAAGACTTGTGTCACACAGAGACAACTGTTCTTTAACTAAACTAGTGTTGATCCTTTCTTTACTTCTGCTTTAACTAACTAGACCAGTTCACATTACTGTGAGCTGAGTGGCTGTTGAAACTTTATATTCTAGCCTGTCAGGTTATGGTTCTTAGATCTGAGCTGTTCTGTAAAATAAAATACAAAAGATTCTCTATGAGTTTTACTCAGATATAGATACTGAGGTCTCTTTATTATGTGTTCAAAAACATGTCACATTTGTCTTAGCTAAGAAGTAGAGTCCTGCAGCTGCACCTGGCTTTTTTTTTTTTTTTTTGCTTATTTATCTGTAATAAAAGACAAGACATTTTTCCACAGAGCAGATGAAGTCCTTTGTTCAACAGTTTTCTGAGAACGGGTGTATTATATGGCTGGAGACTCTGGATGACATTATGCAGAAGATATTTATTAGAATACACTTGTGAGACAGCAGTACAGTGATCAGCTACTCCAACAGTCTTCCATTGTCCAGTACTTAAATACTGTTAACACAATAATCTGTCAATGGTTCACAACGGGAGATCACTTCTGGGTGAAATGCTACAGGGTACAGAATACTTACTGTGCCACATTAAAATTACATTATGAAAGATTTAGAGGGATTGAATTACAAAAATGGACTGTAATATTCATAATTATGTTTTTGTTACCTCAGAATAAACTGTTTATATTTACACAGGGAGCAGGTACCTCCATGGTACCATCAATTTCTACATCTCCTTTTTTTCATTTAATAGTGGGTGGTATTCAGCAATTAGATGCATTACCATCACCCCCTGAACTGAATCAGAGTTAAAACCTTCTCAACTAGAAAGTCCAGAACTGACAAGGCAAACACTGACTAACAGGGACTTTCTGCTTTTTTTTTTGTTTCCACTGACAGTCAAAAGAGAGTGGGTTGTATATTCACCAGTAGACAACTGCTGGTCACACTTTAAACATGAGTCATGCTAGTGTGAGCAAGGTCATAACAGGCCAGTCTGGTAAGTTTTTGCATGTTTTGGACAAATACAGGATGTCGTATACACCAGAAGAAAGAGCTAATGTTAATGACAGTGTTAATGTGACTGTTTGCATGAGCCATGGCTTACAACTTATAATTTTAAACAGGTTAGATTCTGTCTGAAGGTTAAGATAAAAGACTAAAAGGACTGACTTAAGACAGCTCTGACTGAGTTTTATGACCACCTTGGACTAAATAATTCAGATGATGGGAGCATCCCTCAACTCCAGCAAAACTCTAAAGACTTTTTCACAATGGAAGTGTTTTTTTATGACAGTGAAATTACTTGAAAAGTCTTCTGGTGTACGCCCAGCTTTATTTAGCATTACTCATACAGGAAATGCCAATGCTGTCCACTGCAAAAAAACATTCCATAAAAAAAAAAAAATGTATCTGGGAAAAAAAAAGAAGTTTCCAATTAAGGCATTTATTTAATGTAAAAAAGCCAAAACTTAGGATACATTGGTTTTGTTTGTTATTTAATAAAATATGATTGCTTAGTATTTTTTTGCTTTTTTTTATTCTTAATTTGATTTTAATATTAGAATGCCATTTTAACTTTATTCACAACTGTTGGACTTCCAGTGATTTTGGATATTACCGTCCAGAGAACAGCTCAGAGTGTGTGGAGCAGGAGGAGCTAAAGGGCCGACCTCTAGAGTTCTGCTTAAATGGAACCACTGAACAGCTGCAGACCAGTGGGTAAGGAAGCATCTTAACTAATCACTGTTTATTCTTTATTTATTCAAAGTGAAATCAAAAGCCAAGAAACTGACATTAATGTTGATGACACCATCTGTGCATTGGTTACCATTTACACTGCAAAAATCCAAATCTTACCAAGTGTATTTTTCTCATTTCTAGTCAAAATGTCTCATCACACTTAAAATAAAACATAATCACCTGAAGAGTAACTTTTCAGTGAGATATAAGAACTTATTTTATTTTTAGACAATAGGTCTTGAAAATCTTATTTCATGAAATCTTACCAAGATAATTTTCACTTGTTCCACTGGCAGATTTTTTTTGCTTAATTCAAGATTGTTGTGCTTAATTCAAGCAATAAAATCTGCCAATGGAACAAGTGAAAATTATCATAGTAAGATTTCTTGAAATAGTATTTTCAAGACCTATCGTCTAAAAATAAGTTCTTGTATCTCACTGAAAAGTTACTCTTTAGGTGATTATGTCTTATTTTAACTGTGATGAGATATTTTGTCTAAAAAGTGGTGGTTTAGAGTAAATAGAGCAACACATGACCTGGAACAAAAACACAATACCAAACACAAGCCTGTCCAACTTGAGACAATGGATCTCCGCAAGATAAGCATCAAAGAATCGAAGAAAATCTGAGAATTCAAAAGAACATCTTATAGCCTGATAAGTAGTTTTATGTCTCTGGTGCTTTTCTGCTTCTCCATTTCAGTCCTCGCCTTCATACTGTGTCATTTTAATGAATGTGCTGTGCCATTTGTGCCTTTTTTGTCTTTATCCCTTTAAGCTACCGGAAGATTCCAGGAGACCAGTGTGAGGGTGGCTTCCAGCCAGAGAGGACGGAGACTGATCTGAGGAGGATGTGCATTAGCAACGCCCTTTATCCAAATTCTCTGGTCAGATGTTTCATTTCATCCTGTCCAGATTTTCATGTTTTGAAATAAAGAGTTATCAAGGAGGGATGACGTATGCAATATGAGCATAAGTGTGAGACAGTGAGCCTGTTTGGATCACCATAAAAATCTGATAACTGGAAGTAATCAGGTAATTGTCCTAATCCAATCTGACATATTTACATGCACTTCAGAAATGTGATATTCCAAAAACCCTGGTTTAAACGTTTCAGTCCATTGTCGGATTTCTTTCGGGGGTATGTACCTATGTAGACTCAAACTTCTGTCATTGTCTTTCGCTCAGTTCCATTTTCTACATTTTTTTTTTTTTTTTTTTTACATATACACATATGTAACAGAACAAAGTAAATCAGATTAACAGGTATACATGACGACACTGGAGTATTGGGGAGAAATCTAGAGGTGTTCATTCGCTTTCTTATAGCCACATAACTGCCATTATCTGAGAAACGCATATCAGATTATGCTGTTTTATATGATCATGAATAATGTGGTAACTCCAGAAATCAGATAATGATCGGAGTTTTAGTGTGAATGTAAACAGGCTCAGTTACAATCTCAACCTGAGTCATTTAAGGGGATTTTAAAGGATCATCCTCATGAGATACACGTCAGAACTCCACATTTTCACCCTCTATTTCTTGCTTTTCTTCCTCTGTCATTCCAGCAGACTGAGACCAGTTCATCAAGCACTGCTGTCATAGTGATGGTTGTCATAGCGATGCTCCTGATGAGCACTGTTGCAGGCGTTTGGCTGGTTAAGAAATACGTCTGCGGAGGACGGTCAGTTAAACTTTTCCCACATACCAATAAACAGCAAACAGATGTCTCTGTTTTTCTCTAATATGTAATAATTTATCTTGTCAGATTCCTGGTGCACAGATATTCGGTCATGAGGGAACATGTTGAAGCTAATAAAATAGAAGGAGTTGATGATGTTGACCCCAACTACATGGAAACAGGAAAAGCACAGTACAATGAAGATTCAGATCAGGTATCCACTGGTGTGTAAAATTATTTATTGTTTTGATTACATTTTCTGATTTAGTCACTAATGTGGGTTTGTCTCTTTACAGGATCTCTTAGAATAAAGGGACTTATCTGCATGGCTCTTCAAGACTAAACTAAATGCAGTCCTTCACGATGCCTGGGCACTCCTGTCGCTCCCACATGCTGATTAACATCTGCTTCTCACTTCTCGCTATCCCCCCCGGTGGCTGGTGGACGCTACATCAGCGGGCGACATCTCACATTGCTTCCTTGTGTCAGTTGAAGCTTCCACCAAAAGGCAAAACGGTGGTTTGGGGAGGGGATGAACCCAGTGCAGAACAGAGAAAAGCCCCTGGAGAGCTTTCGTTGTTTCTGTCACAAAGTGTTCTGTAAAAGACCACTGAGTCTGAATATGTGCTCTGTATGTTTCATAAATGCTGACCTGAGGAAAGATGGTGTTTTTATATAGTGATGCACTGCAGATGCACAATGCAGAGGCTATGACTCAGATATATAGGCTGAAGTACTCCAGAGTTAGGGAAAGCACAGAAATTAATCCTTAATATTTTTACCTTAAAGTTTATGTCTGCTGTCAGTTAAGTAGTTTTTGTAAATTTGTAAACCTGAAACTTGCACAATATATTTTTTTGTTTGTATGGTGGGCCATTTTAACATTTATTTATCAGTTTCACTAAATTACACGACACATTATAAAGACTACTCACTATCCTTCAGCTGTTGTTATCGATTACATTTATTTTTAGCAATATTATTGCAGGTAAATTGTCCACATTTGAAAAGAGTGATGAAGTACACCCACATTCAGTATACACTAAAATATTTTTTACAAAGTAGACAATATAAAAAAATTAACAGTGTTTATTTGACTATTTAAGTGATTTTATTATTATGTAGTTGAATTGTTTTTTATTTAGAAAAGTAAACATTACCTATAAAAACATAAGAGCAAGAAGTCTAACAAAATTAATCCTCAAAGACTGAGAAATATTTTTGTGGTGGCTTCCACATGAATTGTTCCCGTTTCCCCTTTTAAGTGATTTATTACTATTATTTTATCCTCTGCATTTTTAAGTAAGAAGAAAATATTTTCCTCTATTTAATTTATTGATCACATTTATAAAAGAGTAGAGTAAATTCAAAGGTTATTATATCAGATCAGAGAAAACTGAAGCAAAATACTTAAAATGAATAAATCACTCACTGAACATAAAGTGTTTTAAACCACTGTCATTGTGAAACTGTAGGTTTTATTTATGACTCAGTCCTACAGAACATGGCAGTGTTTCCATGTTTCTGAACGTCCAAATGGGTCATATCTGATACCATGGAAAAGCTGAAAAACTGCATTTTACCTGAATTATTTAAATGTATTGATAGGATTAGTGGTTCAAAAGTTATTAAACATTTTACATTAGTAGATGCTATTGGTTGCCCGCAGCTGTTTAGGTATTTCAGGGTTAATGAAATACTACTAGTGTCATGTTGTATAACATAAAAGTAACAGAAATTCAAGAGAATACATTTATTACATCTATAAATGTACAAATCCTTTTGATGGTTCCTAATAAAATGAAAAACTTAGCAACCAGACAAACTGTAAATGTTAAAAGGCCTACCATTTTTTGTGCAGATGTAAAATGAAAACTATTTTTCTATACAGTGCAGCTTCATATAGTTACAGATAATTCCTCCTCCCCTGTTTGTGTGGTGAAAATGAAAGACTTGAATTATTGCCAAAGCACTTTGATTGTTTTCTAATTTTAGATGTGAGGTAGTAGATACAAGACCTAAACTCAGCCCGTTGTTATATGAGTGTAAAGGTAATGCTAACCGACAGTCTTTACTTGAACTTTCTGATAGTTGAACAGGGATCTGCTGATATACTGCTGTTGTTGCAGCAGCAATGTTTTCACATATCAGCCAATACCAGTACGTAATGAATACATAATTACAAATATGAAATAATTAAGTGTTTTTCTCCTAAACCCTGCAGATTTTTTTCCTTTTACTACAGAAAAACTGTAGAAGTGTTCGTCCACAATGAGATACCTAAATATTAGCGGCACAAATTACACATTAGTGGTATTGTTTTCAGGCAGTATTGATAGTGTTTGGATTTATTGGCCATTGATATGTTTTGTTAGTGCATCCCAAGCAAATGATCTCATAAACATAGCAAAATATGGAAGAATGTAATCCTGGTCAGTAAATTAAATTTTTTACACAGTAGACAGTTTTTTAATGAAAGTGCTTTATAAATAAAGGATTATTATAAAGTATGAATTGTTTAGATATAACAGTGGCTAGCTTTTGTTTCCAAGTTATCTACATTGTAAGAACTGTAACTATTGACATACATGCAGGTATTAAGGGCCAGTGCTTGTATCCTCTAGCAAAGGCAATAATATCCCAGTGAATAAGCTATTATAATAAGCTGGCCCAATTTAGAGGCATATTCTCAAGGACTGTTGGGTGGACTTTGTCAGATATGAAATTCAAATGCTTGATGCTTCTCTATTTACACAACTGTCAGTAAGAACATACCCAGCTATTTACTGGATTCAATGATATATTTTTGCACTGTATCTACAGATCTGTGAAAAAGTTGCATTTATGCTTCCATGTATATCTAATTTTGTAAAATACTAGGGCCTTGTGTTGTCATTTCTTTCTTGTTCTTTGACTGTTAGAGTATTAGAGATGATTTTCTCTGTATTAAACTATTCTGTAGTACAAATTTTGTTTAATACAGTGTTTGCATCTATTGAATAGAATTTATTAATCATGAAAGAAATAAGGAATCCCTTTTACAGTAGATCATGTGTGCGATTGGAGCATAATTCCTACAAAAGAAATACTATATTGTCAAAAAGAAAGGAAAATAAGGTTGATATTTATGTTTAAAATGCTTCTTAACTAGAATATAAATTAAATTAAAATATAAGTACCATTTTGATAAATTTGATAGACAGATAAAGTATGTTATTATTCTGTGAACATGTGAAGAGTATTTTGGCATTACCAGTGGCTACATCAGTGGATATTTCAGAATTATTGCTCCAATCTTAATCTTTTTGTTTGGATGCCCTGATTATTTTTGGTAATATCAGAATTCCATTATGAACTGATCACTATTCTGAAATGAGCCACATGCAAAAAAAAAAAAAAAAAAAAGCAGGGGTGTTTCAAGTATTCACAGGCTCTCCAACGAACAAAAAAAAAGAGAGAGACTGACAGGATAAGCAAGATGTCAATCAGAACATGCCCCCAGGAATCCATATGAAAGAATCACTGCTCTATCTATCTGTCAGTCACACAGCAGTACCAATACCATTAAGCAGCCTTGGAGAGAGACAGAGACATGTAAATAATGAACTACTTGTATTATCAGACAAACATTGTGCAATAGTCCCTGTTGGATTTATTATTATATGATGTTTTATAGTTTATGTTACTCCTGCATTAATGTGTAACTTTAATTTTACTGCTGTGCATGTGCATTCACTCATTTGAACTGCTATGAGTGCAGTGCAAGAATCTCAAGACTGAATGATTTCAAACTAATTTAGAAAGATCAGGTGAAATGAATGAGAAGAAAATGTGGGTGGAGAAGAAAAGAAAAGAAGAGAAAAGAAAAAAGGAAAAAAATCGCCAGTGTACTTTTTGAAACACTAGGGGGTGCCACACTCTTCACTGATGGAGTTTTGCTTCCGGAAGTTATTCTTATATATCGTTTTGAATCTGTAGTTTAGCTAATTGTCTAGCTGCCTGTCAGTTAAGAGTCAACGACTGTTGGGAACACAAATATTTGTGACTCCTAGTATCTTTAGAAATGTTTAAGCTGTTCGGGTAACTGTATTCGCGAGACAATGTAGCAGCTTTGATGTAGTGTCAACCAATCCCGGTAAGGCGTTGTTCACTAAACGTATTGTTCAGGAACTGGTTAGCTTGGTTAGCTAGTTAGCTAACGCTAGCTCCCGTGTGACGTTGGTTAACACGTTTGCTAGTTGTCAGTGTTGGCTAATTTTTCCACCTGCCAAACTTAGCAAACACTTTGGACTAGTAATCGTCGAATTAGTGCACTCACGATTATATGTGCATTATTTATTAACCCAGCGTTAGCTCGTCTTTGTAGCCACACTGAAGCCGATTTTTGAAGACAATAAGGTCTGTCGCACTGAAGGAAAGTAATGGAGAAGTGAAACGTTAACTCCTCCGCCAGGGCAGTGCTGCAGTCTGCTGAATTCACACGAATGGAGATAAATATATTTTAAGTGGATAAACTAGGCAGGCCTCTTTGGCATAGTCATGTATGTTATGTTATTTAATAAATAATATGACTATATTTTGTAGCACTGGCCCCGTGTATGTCAGTATTAACATGTGGCATATGGTATCAGCTAACCAAATGTACACTGCAGACTTTATGTGACCTGCTCAAATTTTGTGTTTCAGACATCGTTTGTTTACGATGAACTCCCTGTCAACCCAGCCTCCGCCATCAAACTCATCATGCAGATCGCTCCCTGGGGAGGGGAATCGGGTACAATTAAACATAAACTATTATTCTGTTAAAACACCGTGTTTACATGTACACTGTCCACATTGCATTAGATAATTGCTCTGATTCCGAACGCTGGTAATGTATGTTTTTAGGTGCAACCCAAAGCCCCTCTCCTGCAGATTCTGCGTGTTGCTGGAGCCCAGCAGGAAGTCTTCACTCTCAAAGAGGTGAGCTGCTATGTGGAAGGCAGAGCATGTCAGGCAGAATGGAAATGTGTGCTCTGTATGTACCTTGTGATAGCTAATGTCTTGTGATTTGTGTAGGTGATGCACTATTTGGGCCAGTACATCATGGGAAAACAACTTTATGATAAGCAGAGACAGCACATAGTCCATTGCCAGGATGACCCTTTGGGTGAGCTGCTGGAAGTTGAGAGCTTCTCTGTCAAAAACCCAAGGTAGGTACATGCCTCAAACTTGACATAATAAAAACAAAAATATTTATGATATAGTAACATCGCAACATATTCTGAAACATATAAACAACCAAACAATACTAAAAAGTTCTTCTCTTTTTACAGCCCTGTGTATGAAATGCTCAAGAAGTACTTGGTTGTGCTTGGTAAGTCATATGAACATTTAGTAATAATATTCTGTATATTTTCTCCTGAAAGTATTTTTTACTGAGGGGTATAGTGCAAAAACATTGAAAATGTGGAGATATTAAATGTGGTAAACTGTATATGTGATGTTTTATTATTGAACTATTTTCTTTCCTCTTCCCTTTGTGTTTTAAGAATTCACTTTATTTAGTTGCATCTTAAACATGAAATGTATTGATGTGAAGATGCCTGGGAGTATTGCGTTCAACTCACATTTTTTCATATGGCAATATCAGCTTTGCTTCTTCGATACATCTCCTGAGGATTTTGGAGATGAGCGTTGGACATCATTTCCCTATTTGTCCTTCAAAGGGACAGAGGAAGGCCTTAGTGAGAGAGTGTGTTATGCCATAATTAAAGGGTAGGGTTGTCCTGTTTCTGTTACTGTCTCATCTGAAATGCAGACGCTGCAGAGAATCTTTCTGTGGGCCGTGAATGTGTAGAGGGCGGAGTGGAGGATCGTGGTCAGGTAAAGCTGAAACATGGTGCTCTGAAGAAACAGACCCCCGGCCTTTCTCACCTCAATACACACAACTCTTGTGAATACAGAAATGGCATCATCACAGCACTTTGTGCAACCCTACTTGCATAATAAATGATGCAAAATAGTTGGTGTTGAATTGAGAGCAGTAGGTGTTGATGTTGCGTCAGCCAACACAAAATGGGTTTCATACATAAAATTAACCTCTGTTGGTTTGTGTGTAATGAGGAGGGAGGTGAGGGCTGCTGCCTTCATTGGTGGGAATCTGTACAGAGTGGCACCGTCTCTGTACAACCCCATCCTTGGTTTGGTGTGGTGGTTTTTTTTTTATTCACTCTATGAGAGATTCCACCAGCTCCACCCAGTGGATGGGGGGCAGAGTCACTGTCTCTGTCTGTCTCAGAGTTCTCTTCTCTGCTCCAAACTGGGGGATCGCAGCTCCTGATTCAGCCATGGGCCTGACGATTACCCTAAACCTCTTCACCTATCCCTGTGTTCCTACACCCTTCTGTCTAAATACTTCCAGATTTCACCTTGTAACATGTGCTGTATCCTCACATTATTGACCATTTAGATTTTTGTCTTTCTTTAATCACCATATGACAAATTTACTAAATCTTTTCCATGGTAAAATCTGTTTTTAGCTCTAATCAGACTATGCTTTGTTTTTCAATAAAAATCTTTTAAGTTACTTATTAATTCTTGAGCAATAAACTTTAGATATATTTTTAGGTTGTTTATCTTACAGTTTCTTTTCTATAATTGTAAAAAGGTCTACAAATGTTTATTCTTTATCTAGAGTAATTTTTACATTTTGTACACCTTGCTTGCAGTTTTTTGATTTAAGTATTTAAACTTGAAACATGTCTTGGAATAAATTAATTGGAAGTCTGCCTATCCATCATTAGAAGTTTACTAGATATTTCAAAACTTTACCACATGTATTTTTTGTTGTTAATTGGCACACTACTCTTTCAGTACCTGTCCTTGTCTTTAGATGCACAATTTTTCAGTGCCCCAGATATCCTTAAAATTGTTGTGACATCCCTCCCCACTGGCCCATACCCTAATTTCCCAGCCCCTTGTTCCTTGAACTGCTACCCCATATGCAAAGGCCATCTTGAAAAGGAGCTGTGAGTCCTCCAAGTACACAGTTATGGCTCCTCATTCTAATTTTATTCCTTCACACTTCCTCCATCTATAGGCATGTGGAGGTGTTGTCAAAGCAGGCGTAGAGGCTGGCAGTGATGGGCCTCTCCTGCAGACCCCCTCCCAAAGACGACCACGGGAACCAGATGATGGTAAACCTTTTGTTTTCCAAAAGTATTTTGTTTAAGCCGTTAGTATGCTGTATCTGAGAATTTAGTCAAAGCTGAGCACCACAACTTTATTATCATCATCATCAACATCTTCTCAGACTCCCTTGAAGGTCTGCCACGATCAGCTTGCAAACGGCCCAAGCTAGACGTTACTCTGGATGAGTGGGACCTGTCTGGCCTGCCTTGGTGGTTTCTGGGTAATCTCCGTAGTAACTACAGCCGTAGGAGTAATGGTTCTACTGACATCCACACAAACCAAGTAAGAAAAACCTTTGTGTAGTCAATATTGTAACATCACATGAAAGCCGGGTCATGGCAAGTCTGGACACTGTTTAGTCTTGAAACACTTTACCTTTATTTACTTGTTTGTAAATATCATAAACTGGATTTTAACAGTAGTGGTCTGACTGATGTGTCAGCTGTCTCCTGCACAGGAAGAAGACACAGCCATTGTGTCCGACACCACAGATGATCTGTGGTTCTTGACAGAAGGTGAGAGTGAGCAGGTAAGCGTGGAGATGAAAGAGGCTGCTCTGGAGGAAGGGAGTGGAGGAGAAGGAGAAGCTCCACCAGAGGATGATGATGGAGGAGGGAAGGAGGAGAAGGCAGATCGAGAGGTACAAGTCATTACTCTTTATTCAGTTCTGCAAATTGTGTACAATATTCTTTGTTAAACAGTTCAACTGCTTGTTATCAACAATAATGAAGCTTAGTTTTTTATTTAACCAGATGCAGGAAGAGCTAGATGAAGACTCACAGTGCTTGAGTGATGACACTGATACAGAGATCTCTACACAGGTCTGCATTATCCACTGAATGCCGATGTTGCTCTTAATTAAAATGTCTTAAGTCACACACTTGTCATGTCTTTTGTCCCTCAGGATGCATGGCAATGCACAGAGTGCCGGAAGTTTAACACACCTCTACAGAGGTACTGTGTTCGCTGCTGGGCACTAAGGAAGAACTGGTACAAAGATGTCCCACGACTTGCCCATTCCCTTTCTGTTCCTGACATCCCAGCATGCAGTTCTCTCACCACCCATGATGAGGAAGATGACAGCGACACAGGCATTGATGTCCCAGATTGTAGCAGGACGGTGTCTGACCCAGTTATCCTGCCCTCCCATTCCACAGCTGACAGACCACTGCCCACTATGGTTACAGGGAAGGGCAAGGGGCCTCGGCTGTCTGCCTTTCACAAGGATGAGCAGCTCTCAGGGGGAGAGAGTCAAGAAAATCTGGACATGGAAGTTGAAGTTAGGCCTGAGGCGCTGTTGGAGCCTTGCAAGCTCTGTCGAGTGCGTCCACGTAATGGGAATATAATACACGGACGTACGGCTCACCTGCTAACCTGCTTCCCATGTGCCCGAAGGCTTCACAAGTTTCAGGCTCCTTGTCCAGGATGTGGAAAAATTATCCAAAAAGTTATTAAGATATTCATTCTCTAAAAATATGAGCACCCACACACACATATTAGCCCCTCAGAATCTAATGTGTAAGTATTTTGTATTTTTAAGTGAGTTTGACCATACAGCTGCATGCAGTTGGGTATTCAGTCTCTGGTCTTAGACACCTACAAAACATGCACCTTACCACCCAACTTTAACAATTTCGCTCAAAGTATCACACTTGGTGATGCTAGCTTATGGTTGAATGGTTTGTTTTGCTTCTCACTGCCTCTGAAGTATTGTTGGGAGAAGCCTCAGATCTTGTAAAGCAAATTTTTTGTTGCAGTGCCACATATAACAAGGGATCAAGAACAAGAGCGGTAGTATTTATTTATTTATTGGAGACCATGGGAGAGTAGCCTGCTCCTGTGAGCCTATGGTTTAATTTCATAAGGGTGGGTTCTTACTGTTTTTTGCATTTCATTTTTTAAATGGCTCCAGTGAAGAACATGCAATGCTTCCTTTTGTTTGTCTTGTTTTTTTTTTTTTTTTCCTCCCATTTTAATTACCTGGGCTAAAATGGACTAGTCACTGTCTTTCTCCAATCACAGTTTTGTGAAATTTGTGCAGATCTTTTTTGTTTTTCATCTTTGGATTATAAGTATAATATTGAAGGAAGAGTAGGCATGTTGTAAAACCCTAATTTTTGAACAGCCACAGCTGCAAAACTTTTTAAATGCATTCTCTGAGCATCAGTGAATGTTCTGTAAAATACAAATGTGCTTTTCTCTGCATAGTATTTTAAGAAGCAGAGTAGAAATGTGCTTGTGAATGCACAGCTGAAGTACTTAACTCAAATTTTCTCTTCGGCTTATATTTTGATGTTGCTGTGGAACAAATGTGTACTGTTGACAAGCTTTTAATGACAGATACTCCTGCAGTTAATTACACCATATATATTTCTGGTTTATATTTTAATGCTTTTTTCAGGAAGAAGAATTGATTTACCTCCCTTCCTTAACATAAGTAAAAGGATTTGTATATATTTGTATTTAATTTATTTATGATTCTGTTGTAATTGTTCAGATTACCATCTTTGAAGCAGACAAAAACCGCACTTGTTACATTCAACAGTTTTGTTTTTTGTTTTTTTTTGCTAAAGTAGCTAAGAATGTACCCTCAGTGGAAATGACTGTACTTATTGAGAGTTTGGGGTTTGATTTAAGCGTTACACTGCCATTATGATGAATTTCCTTGTCTTTGTTTGATAGTTCTTTTGTTTGATGATTGTATTGCTGGACCTCCTTGTTTCCTTTAACGCAGTATGTGAATTGTCTACTAATTCAATATATGCTACAGTGTCTGCAGTAGGAGTGACACTATATTCAGTGACAGTAGGCATTATACAGTAACTCAGCTCTGCTTGGCCTAGAGGGAATATTGTAGTTCTTTGGTGTACTTTTCACATGCGCTTAATGTTTCTGCCAGCAGGTGGAGAAGTCTCTATATAATATAATCTGGTGCCCTCAGTTGTACAGTACCAGTAGTCCATGTAATACACTTATAGAGCATGCCTCCTGTTGTGACTTGAACCAGCACTAAACTGGTGTGACAGCTATATTAGCTATATAAAACTATTAAGGTTACTGTAGCCTGTGGTATTTATCTGTGCAACCTGACAAAGGTATAGTAGATACAGACCTCATAAGAAAATGGCATATTCCATACAGAGTCATTCCAGTGGTACTGGTTTGAATTGATAATTATAGACAATGAGACTGCAACGTGCACAAATGTGGTACAGCCCATGTAGTTTTTTTCCGTACATGTCCAATAAAATCACGTTTTGTAAAGATAAAGAGTTGTTGGTTGGTTGTTTCATTTCGCTCACTTTCTAACCAGAGCGACAATTGATGTTTAGTACCCACTGGTGGGGTGAGTGTGTTTTGGCTGAGGAATAATAAGTCTTTTTATGACGGGCCAGCTGTCATGTGTCCTCTCTTCCTCGACTGGGTTCCAGCACCTGCGTCTTTCCTCTGCTTACTCACTGTTCTTGTGCTTACTCGTGTCGGCCTTATTTTTGTCCTCCTGTTGAGAAGTGGGACAGACACCCGGCCCTAAGCAGCACATGTAACACTGCTGGTATCTACTGTAACTGTGACTGTTCTGCCCCAGGGTGTTATTTAGATACTGATCTAGTCTAGTCTGTTTTTTTAATGGAAAGTACCGTGTGATGATCTTACAAAGCATCCACTACTCGGAATAAAACAGGCACATATTTAGTCAGTAATAATGTTAAAATAAAGGCTATTTTGCCACAACAAACACACAATGCTTATTAAAAAGGTAATGTACGGCAGTATAATGTTTCCCCCCTTATAATTCCCATGGTAACATATTTAACTTGTCTTTAAGGTTTATTTCACAGTTCAGAAATTGAATAAATTAATATAAACTAATGCACAACTATTTATCTTTTTTTCCCCTCAACTTTTCAGACATACTGTATTTTGATGTTAAAGAAATGCTTCCAATATAACTGATTAGAATTGTTTTTAATGTTCTAGACACATCTAAAAAAAATTTTTTTCATCGTTTGACAAGTGTTTATCATGTTTTTACCGGTACAACTACGTCAATTCCAAAAACTCAGAATGCTATGTTAAATTTACATTAAAAGCAGTAAACATGGCCCCGTCCTAACATTTTTGAGATGTGCTGCTGCCATTAAATTTCCTTTTTTTCTTAAAATAGTAAATTTTCTCCAGTTGAAATGAGATGTTTGATTTGTTCTATTGTGGAGAAAACATGGATTTATGAGACCTGTTTTTATTTTCATTGTGCACAGCTTTTTAGAGTTGGAGAGGTAGTTTAACGCCACAAATAAGCATTTACTTGTCATCTTTCACTAAGGTCCAGAAACAATCCTTTTAACTGGTGTGAAATAATTTGGCATTTATCATATCAGATTTATATGAAATTTTTCATTCCATCAGCATTTGTTATTGTTCAGAATTGACATTTATGCATTAAAAAATAATGCAGAGAGTAAAAAAGGGAGAAAGTTTAATGCAGGGAAATGAAAAATCATGAATACTATAGATAAAGGTACAAAAACAATGTGTGCATTGAAACATACACCAACGCAATATGTAAGAAGTGCAGTGTCAAGAATAATACAGTTACTTGAACTGTGAGGTCAAAGCCAATTCTGATGTAACAAACTGTATATTCTCAGTGAAATATGTGAGTACTTTCGTAAATTGTCATAAAATTCCTTAAGCCATAAAGATACAAACCATCTACTGATCTAAACTGTTTAATACCTATTGATCCATTAATCCTATTAATCCATGTAAATAATTGGTGTAAAATGCAGTTTGTCAACTTTTCATGGTCATCAGATGTGACTCATTTGGATGTTCAGAGGCTCCGTAGTTACCGTGGAAACACCGTCATCTTCAACAACATTGATTCACCAGTGAAACCCATGGAGTTGGATCAATGACAGTGGAAGGACACATTGGGTTTATGTTCAGTTACTGATAGATTTTGTTGAAAAAGTAATTTTTTCTTCAGTTTTCTCTGTTTCGATACAATGACCCTCAAATTTACTCTGAGTTTTAATGAACAACTACATAAATCAGTGAATTAAATACAGGAAAATACATGATTATCACAGAAAAAGCACAAAATACAGAGCATAGTATTATAGTAAATGGTGATAAATCACTTAAGAAAGGTTAAAGAAAAAAATTCATTTGGGAATTGCCACAAAAGTAGGACTGGGTCTTTATGGGTGAAACAGCCCAATAAAAATGTGTTAGTACAAAGTGCTTTGACGGTAGGTGTGATATCAGGTGAGACATCACACAGTAAGGAGAAAGATGTTGCTATCCTCTCTGTGATCGGTGCTAGAGTACTGTACTAAATGCTTTTAACTGCCATACCGGAACGCTTTCCTTCACTATGCATCTAATTCAAGAATGACATACCACTTTGTCTCTGGCGTCTGGCGCATCACTGAGTGTAGAGATGAAGAATGGCATAACACCCCTGGTGACATGGCACCCAGAGCTTGGCAGCTCTAGAATGGCATGGCCAAGGGAGTGGTAGAGGATCTGTATGTTTCCATGGCGACTGTACCTCCATCCCAACATCCCAGAATAACTTAACACATTCTTCTTTTATCCCCTATGGCGTATGCAATACTTCCTCGAGGAAAAAATACTTACGATAAAAGCCCCGTTGAACATTGCTCCAATACTTTCAGCAGTTTTTATCCTTTTATTGCTCTTGTGACCACAGTGTTTTTGTTCTCTATGTTGTAAAGTACATTTATAGATATTTTTCTTGTCACTCTTCTGTGGCCTTTGTCTGCATGCCTCCATGATGGCAAGCCTGAGCCTGTGAACCCCCCTTTGCTTCCCTCTTCTGTGTCTGGGTATCTGTGTCTTTGTGGCCAGGACCTGTAATTCTCACCTCTGTGAAGATACACACTACAGACACACACATTCTCTCTGTTGTGTCCGGCTATTTGGTCGCTCCAGAAACCAGGCCGCTAAATTTGTCCCACTGCTGACATAGGAGAAGGTCAGTGGAGCCAGAGAAAAACAAAGATAGGGAGACGGAAAAAGACACGAGGATGGAGAGAATTTCAAAATAAAAGTAGAAATGCGAGGAATCACAGTTATGGGAAAGATGAGACACAAAGTGAAGGTTTCTTTTAAACACAGCAGGCCAATGTTGATGGAAATGCTGGACTGGCTGGTATCAGGCCATAGTTTCTCCACCATCCATCCACTGAAATCTCACAATGTAACTGTGCTTCTCCAGGAGAAACTACGCTGATTGTGGTTTACAGTCGAGCAGCATCTAGGTGTAAATTGCCCTCAAATTAAAGCGGATAGATGTTGTGAGGACCAGGCTTTACTGTGTCAGATACCTCTCTGATTAACTTACAGTAACATAGACAGAACCTATTGTAAGACATGAAAACTATTGGGTGAGCCTGTTGAAAGTGTCATACGTTGAGTATCATACATAGCATTATTTGAATATCTGAAATCATCTGGTTGTTTGCAGCAGTTATTTACAGTAAATAACTTTAGGTCTGCCATGTGCTGTGAAGTATGTTGGTGTGAAGTGTGTTATGTGTGTCGGTATGTGTATGTGTGTGTTGTCTGTGTGCTGGAGCCTTGCAGTGAGTGGGATGCCAGTGAAGGGAAGGGCAGCGGATGGCTCAGGGGCTCAGTCCATTCCTGTGATTTAACATGACACCACTTGCACTAAGACTGCAACAGCTGCGTATGCACATGCCGGCCATTCTGTTTGTTGTAGGGGATTACTCTGTGATAAAAGCCCCAGTGAGCAGCAGCATGGCTGGGCTACAGAACTACTGTTTCCCCCTTGACTTAGAAAGCTTTCTCCAGGCCTCCAGAGCCCTGTGAAAACACAGGTGGGGCACTTCATTCTGAACAGGAATGAATGGGAGTATTCTCCTAATGATTAGTGGGGCCGTAGTGGTGTAACGTCACCTTTCGGCATTAGTCAAATGGTACAGCACGGCGGCTTATGTAAGGTTCATTACTCAACAGAAAGGGTGGCACACTGTAGTGTAACCAGCCCTGACAGCTACTATTCATCTGATAGAGTAGTTCCAGCAGGTGATAGATTTGCTTTGATTGTGTTGTGCTGATTATCATCTACTTCATCATCTTTTACAGTTAATTTTGTGCAGCCTGTATAATAATGTGAAACCATAATGTGAAACAGAAGAGCTCTGCGTTGTGCTGTACGAAAAACTAATATCAAAGGATTCAGTAATGGGCGCAGTTATCATGACGACAGTATGGAAAGAGTCTCTGCAGCGACAGACTCAGGCATCTGTTGCTGTCACTATGGTGACCATGTTCTCTCTCTAAAGCACTTAACAATGAAATAATACTGTCCACGAGTCTGTAGTTCAGACAGCACCGAATGTGAGTTAAAGAGAAATCATTATCTTTGCTGAACCATAGTTTACGCTGTTGGAATTTATAGTGTGTTAACACCAACTTTAATGATGTGAGTTTAGTGTATCATGTATTAATGAGCTATAAAAATGTGTCTGGAGGGGAAATACTAAAGTGGTAACATGAAATAGTTGCAGGGGCATCTTTTTCTAATTATTTTCAAAAGGTCTTGTGTAAATGTGTTTCTGGAAGTAATTTTGTAATTTGGTCGATTAAATGGAGACAGTGTTCAGTTGGTACATTTGCAGTTAATGAATTTTAAGTAATAGCTCACCAACTTAGAGAGAGCTTTAGTAAGTTCATAACAGGCTTGAAATTAAGTAATTGTACAATTCAACAAATATAGATTAAAAAGTTCTCATGATGGAATATTTAAGTATTCATTCCAGTCAGTGAGACTGTCTAAAAAACAGTTAGATGTTACTTGCTTCGACAAAGTGAGATGAATTGAGCAATTTCCCACAAAAGCTCTTAAAATTCCTAACCTTTGCCTATTTTTCTTCCACATTCTTCTTTTTCACCCTGTGGTGTAACTTTGAAACATTGTGTGTTTCAGGCTGATTACTGATAATAAGTTCCCCAGCAGAAAATGCTAAAAAGAAACATATCTTTTTCCCCTGTAATTACAACCTACCTATTTAATGAGACATCACCACAAACATGCCACTGAATTGTGTCATTTGCTGGTTATTGTATCTCATGCTGTGTGTCCTAGTTTATCCACCTTTAATCAACGCTCCTTCACTGTTGTTGTGTTATTCTCCTCTTACATATGTGAGATTTCCTGCCTGTGCTCAGATGACAGTTCTGCAGGTCAGTGATGATCTTGAGGCTAACCTGGGGTGAGGAGCGCTGATCCTTCACCCCTCCTCCTTCCAGCTCAGCTGTCCCACAATGTGCTGCTGCTTGTCACCGAGGAGAAGTGGAACAGTGTTACCAGTGACAGGGCAATCCCTGGTCCACAGACACACACACCAACATGAAAACAGACATAAACATAAACACGCACACACGATGACTTGTTGTGGAGTAGATTACTTTTCCTTGTATCCTACGAGCCTTACAGCAAAATAAAAGTTTATCACCCGTTGTTTGTCTCTTTCTAAATTCTTGACTCATTTCCATATATAAATGCGATATTATACAATAAAACGTGATGTCAGCCTATTTCTTGTTTGAGTTTCATCAGGCAGGAATAAAAGTTAGTGTTTATGGTTCTAATCTGGCTCATGCGATGGATTTGCGAAGTGCCAAAATTACACCGAAAACATTAACAGTCAAAGATGTCAAACTCATTTCAGGCCAATTTGTCATCAAGTGTATCAAACCAGTAAATAATAGCATAATAAACTATAAATAATCACAACTTCAAATTCCAAACTAAATTTTTTACAGTATTATGCATGTTAATAAATGTTTTGTGCCTTTGCTTCACTGCAATCTGAAATGCACAGATAACATGCATAAACATGTATAAATGATAAGTTGAGGCATAATGTTAAAGCAATGTATGATGTTCGTCACCAATTTTTCATCAAATCTGTAAAACCTGTAGTTGACTCCATCACAAGCAGTGTTTGTTGCCACTGCCATATCACGGCTGCATGAAATTCCGAAAAGGCCCGAGTGATGGTTTGGTTTCGGTTTGGTATGTAAACAAACGGACTGCTTGTGATGGAGTACACTTCGGCGTTGTTCACCGTGAGGAAAGTGATTCAGGTGCATAATCACAGAAAGACTAACAGATTTGCGACACTTAGGCTATCACTCGGGTTTTACAGATTTGATGGAAAATTGGTGATGAAAGTCATACGCTGCTTTCAAATTGAAAACATTTTTCTGAAGAAATTTCAGGTTGTTCATGCTTGCTCAGTTTATTCCTGTTTTTTTTTTTTTTTTTGGTGGAAGGATAGTTTGTAAATGTAACTGTAATGCACTAAAATGAAGAGAGAATTTGGAGTTGTCCTTATTTATAGGTTACCATGCTATTATTTTACTGGTCCGACTCACTTGAGATCATACTGGGCTGTATGTGACCCCTGAACTAAAACGAGTTTGACACCCCTGGTTTAATCTGATCTGTATCTTGTCAGCCTTACTTTTTCACTGGGTTTACTTTTCACTTAGTAAACACAGCATAAAAGTATTTTCAGTATCTGCAAGCAGTAAATAAACACCCAGCACTTTCTCATTTACTGCATCTCAAGTGTTCACTTCAAAATGCTGAGTGGAGACTTCTTCTTCAAACAAAACACAAGTGTGTGCCTGACGTTACATATAGTCCCAAACACACACACACACGAGGTTCTCTAGTTCTGCTGACAATGGGTTAAGATGACAGAGGGTTATGAGTGACTCTGACACACTGCAGACCCCCTCCCGGCTGTACCCCTGAGTCCAACACAGGCGTCTTTGTACTCGTTCTACCATCAGTGACCATCCATCACAGACTAACCTGACAGCCCACCGCAGCCCTGCACCAAGCTGCAACCCTGCCCTCTGCCTCAGCCCCAGACCCACTCAGAAACCCAGGACGAGACCACGACCCATTATCCAATCCTCCCAAACCACTGTCAGGCACTCAGATCTGTTCTCCTCCGTCCTCCGTGCATCAAGTAGCCTGGATCATTTCAGGAGAAAATGAGAGAAACTGGGATATTTTGGTGTGCTTCTTAAGAAGGCCAACATATCTGTATTCTCAGATAATACACACAAAGGACAGATTATAATACTAGTTATGCCCTTGTGGGGCCGATAACAAATGTTTTAGAGAAAATTGCGCTGTTAACAGTTTACGACTGTGCCAACCTGGAACCATCATATATTTAACTTATCACATATTTCAATTAACCTTTGTGATGAACCAGTAACACGTCCAGGGTGTACCCCGCCTTCACCCAAAGGTAGCTGGGATAGGCTTCCACCTGGCGAACCTCACCAGGAACTTTGCAATCCAGAAAATGGATGGATGGATATTTCAATTATATATTTCACCATTTTACCATTTTACCTCAGACTCAGTGGTAAGATCTGCTACAAAAAAGACTGACAACAGAAGGAAGTCAGTTTATTGCACACACGATCTTGATATGAAGGTGTTTTTATTGTGTAAACACTGTAAACCAGTGTTTTTCAACCTTGGGGTCAGGACCCCACATGGGGTCACCTGGAATTCAAATGGGGTTGCCTGAAATTTCTAGTAATTGATTAAAAAAAAAATCAATTAAAAAAAAAAAAAGCTTACCAATAAAAAATATATGGTGAGCTGAGAGAGACAGTCACAATCCATAAAAGATATGACAAACCGTGAAGCTGAAACTGAAGCACTGTGGTACTGTTTATCTGTCAAATGTTCAAACTGAAGCACTGTGGTACTGTTTATC
>JAPQRP010000024.1:26342931-26374303 GCA_037367295.1 Apogon hyalosoma | reverse complement strand
AATCTACACCTGGCTTTTCTGCCTCCGTCCATAATAATATACATTATATAGACTAAATGTCATCTAAAATTAACATTATTTGCAACATAGTATAGCAAACTATTACATGATCAAAAACAAATTAATTTCAGCAAAAAAAAAAAAAAAGTGTCTGTTGAATGTCTAGGGTCACCAGAAATTTGTGATGTTAAAATGGGGTCATGAGCCAAAAAAGGTTTGGAACCACTGATGGAAACTAATGCCACTGCACCAAATATCACTCACTTATTTTTAATATTTTGTTGTTGGTCAGTCTTGGTTTTTGATGTGATCCTAATTTATGTATGAAGTTAGTCCACATTATTTTCATTCATTATTGTTATTTTCAGCAATGGAATGCTTAAACGTCGTCTGTTTTTGTGATACTAATTTGTATATAATATAATATATTGTGTATAATATATTATGATATTTCACTTAGTATAGCTTGTTTAAATAACATCTTATTTGTTTTAGTGTGGAGCCCAGGGAGCATAGTTGTACAGTATAAGTATGTTCTTAAAATATAAGTGTGATACACATAATATTGCCAAACAACCGATATTTTCTTTTGCTTGAATGTCAGTTTAATTGTATCTGATATGAATACAATGTGCACATTGTAAAACTGGGAAATATAGAATATATAAAGAAGTGTTTTATGTAAATTGAGATTACATGATACATATCAAAACACTACTCTATATTATGCAATTTTATAACACCTTTTTACTGTACTTTGCTTGTAGTCTTTAATTTTCACTGCACAATTCAGTGCTAAATGCTGAATTATTTGCAACTGTTAAAGTAAAGTTACTGCACTAGACTCTTGATATGACCTGGAGGATTTGGTCAAATTTGTCTTTAATATGAAAATAAGAGAAACTGACAACATTACAGTATCAAACAACAACTGCAAATTCAATCAGATATGTCCATTATACTGGCATTATAATCACACATTTGTTTTGAGACCTCATAACAAACTTTTCCTTTGACCTTTTGTCGCCACCAGAATTGAACCTTTTCATTTCCGACTCAAGTGAACGTTTGTGCTAAAGTTAAAAAAAAATCCCTCAAGCCACTTTTAAGATATTACACAAATAAAGACAGACAGGTATGAGGTCAGACAATAACCTTTGATATTTGTTGATGAGAATTTTTTAGTTGATCCTTGAGTCAAATGAACACTTGCTTAAACTTTGAGTCGTTCCTAAGATCTCACACTAATAATAATAAAGATCTCTGATGAAACAGATGAGGTCAGTCTGAATGTGACCCTTTAACACTACAATCTTGACATTCCATCCTTGCATTTAATTGAACATTTGTGCAAATTTTTGCAACATATTGTTTAAGATATTGTGTTCTATACGTAATGAGGATTGACTGTTTGACAGACTCACCTTGTTAGAGACACTTTACGGATGTATCTAAAAATGTCCTTTGTTGTTGAAAATGGTATTTACACTTACACCATGTAGCCCCTGGACATTTTTTGTAGAGCAGAACAGTACAGGGTGCTCTCTCTGGCTCATGTCCTGCCAGATAAGTGCATTATTGCAATAATCTCATAGGACTCATTCTGATGCAACACCAGCATAACACCATGCTTTTCATTGCTTGTCATTTCTCTTCTGATGCTCATGTGTGTTTTGGCTGTTGGTACAAGCTAACGGAAAATGGTCCAAATTAGCTGGTGAGCTATGTGGTGAGACACGTCCTGGAAAGATTAACACCCGGTGACTAGGCTAATGCTACGCCTGGCCGGAAGAGGTCAGGACAACGAAGGCCGTTTCCCACTGCATGGTGGACTTAAATATTGTCCGCTGATTTCTGAAAGTAACTGGAGCCAGTGTGAATTTGGTACTGGACTTCCTTCACCATACTTGTTCCTGTACAGGCCTGTCTGGTTCTAAGTCGAGGAGGGACATGAATAGCACCGTGTCGTTTGCATCATACTTTGAAATCATCTTAGAAGGAAAGTCAGCAGATATGAATGTTGTTAAATAAAACCAAGACCTACCAACGCTGGTATGAAATCTTGTGCCACAGAAACTTCCATAAATTTAGTCCTGACCTGTGTGATCAGTTCAAACCCAACATCGTTTCAGTCACAACACAGTAGACGTCTTGAATCGTGACCCAGTTTTGTGTAAACAACAATCTCTGGCCTCATTTCCATCTCATACAGAACTAGGAGCCAAACACCTTCTTGTCATTGCATATCATTGGCTCCTAGTAGAAGTGACAGCTGTCTCCAGACTGTCCCTACTGCCTGGCCCTCTCCTCCACCCCCAAGGCAGAGGACTTCATGTATAGTGTCATAGAGGGAGACGTGAGTCTGGGATTAGCTCATTAAGACGGGCATCTTTGATCTGAGGTTATCTGTTTCATTTCCACGGCAACCTGATCATATCCTGACCTCCTACGGCACACAAAGACACACACAAGGACACACACACACACACATGCACGAGCGGGCCATAAAGCCCTAGAGAGCAGGCCCAACAGAGATGTGAAGTGTAGATGTGCAGCAACAGCTAAACGTCGTGTCAGGTTTCTGGGGGCTCGTGCTAAATTTAACCCTATGATCCTGCAGCAGGCAGAGGGGTTTAAATGCCAGCCTACAGTTGCTCCACACCAGTTGTTCTCCACACGTCTTCCACTCATCACAAACTCAGGCCAGGGACGAAGACACTTTCGTACACTCCGACACACACGCTCCAGACACAGGACCCAACGACCACGTACGGTAGAGCAGTTCCAGGGGAAGAAGGAATCTTTGTCCCCTACATCCAGACCACAGAGGTGTCCACGATGGAGCTTTTTGAGACCAACCCTTATTTCTTCCCTGACCAGCGCTTCTACGAGGGAGGGGACAGCTATTTCCCCTCTCGCCTACCTGGGGCATACGACCAACCTGGCTACCAGGATAGGAACTCCATGATGGGGTTATGTGGGAGTCTTTCAGGGGGTGTTGGAGTTGGAGTGACAGGAACAGAGGATAAAGCCTCTCCATCCAGCCTGTCACCTCACTCTGAACCCCACTGCCCGGGTCAGTGCCTGCCCTGGGCCTGTAAGCTCTGCAAACGGAAGACAGTGACCATGGACCGCCGGAGAGCAGCCACACTGAGGGAGAAAAGACGTCTGAAGAAGGTGAACGAGGCCTTTGATGCTCTGAAGAGAAGCACCCTCATGAACCCCAACCAGAGGCTGCCCAAGGTGGAGATCTTGCGGAGCGCCATCCAGTACATTGAAAGGCTGCAGGCACTGGTGTCCTCTCTGAACCAGCAGGACAGTGAGACAGGACAGCAGGGACTTCACTACCGACCCAGCCCGACCCAGCCCAGAGTGAGTAGGATATAGGAGGGATGAGTGGAAGCAGAAGGTCATGTATTAAACACTGAGACCAGTCAAAGGTCAAAGTCAGGATGATATTTTTAAGGAAAAGGTGAAAGAGGAAGTTAAAAAAAAAAAAAAAAACCTACCTGGTCAAAGTAAAAATTTTCTTTACAAGGTGTGACTGTGACAAACTGATCTGCTCTGGACATGACCACCGTGGCTAAGATTTGAAGTTTCATTTAGAGTGCTTCTGTTTGATCATATAACAAACATAATACATTTCTTATCAGTCTCTTTCAGTTAAGATATTTCTATAGTTAGTAAATTAGTTTTGTAGTACATTTCTAGTTTAATATGCCATAGGATAAAAAATCTTCAGCTCAAAAAGACAATTCTTACAAGCTACCAAGTGCCAAAATACAGCAAAAGTAGGAATCTGTTTGAAAAGTCCATAAAAGTGACTGTAAAACTTGTTGAAATGGTTTTGATGTTACAAGATTTTGCCATTTTCTGTGATAGTGGTCTCTGGGGTGACAGGTTTCATTTGTGGGCAGCATGTGTGTATTTGTGTGCTGTTAACAGTACAGTGTGGGGCGGGGTGTGCCATGTCATAACAGGGTGACTGACGGCAACTTCTGTGTGTGCATCTCCATGGTAACAGGTGTCGTCGTCCAGTGAGCCCAGTTCGGGCAGCACCTGCTGCAGTAGCCCTGAGTGGAGCAGCACCCCAGAGCAGTGCACGCAAAGCTACAGCAGCGAGGGTGAGGACAGTTCACACATGATCCCATTAGAAAGCACAAACAGCTCAGTATGTCCACGCTCTGGTACTGAATGTGTGACTGGGTTTCTCCGCAGACCTCCTGAGTGCTGCTGACTCTCCAGAGCAGGGGAACATGCGTGCTCTGACCTCCATCGTGGACAGCATCTCTGCATCAGATGGAACCGTAGCCTTTCCTGTGGACATTCCCAAGTAGACCCTCCATGTAGTGGACCCATATGCGAACAGTGAGCCAAAAAAAAAAGCAACATGAAAATTGGCACCATAGGTTAATAAACAATAGAATTTTCAGTTTTATTTATTTCACAGCTCTACTGATCTGAATGTTTGGTCTAAATTTGAACATTCTGATGTATCAGTGTCAAAGCTGCTCTGTGGGTCTGCTAGCCAAAGAATTCCTCCTGTACTGTTCACAATAAGGCCTTATTCCCTTTATTTCCTATCTAATCCTGTGGTTCAAAACCTGCCTTGTCAGAGTCACAGGCGCTTAGAGTCTAACTAGAGAATTAAGGACTTTGCTGCATGAATCCAACACCTAGTTACTAGAGTGGATCTCTGTTGGGCTTGTCTGATGAAGCCACAGAACAATAACAAAGCCTGTTTTTTCTCCTTTCTTAATTTAAACATGTTTTCCTCTTTTCGAAACCTTTCCCTGATCTTTCATTCTTTTTCGTGTGTGTTTTATATGCTTAAAAAAACATGAGTTTATTTGTGGGGCCAATATGTACCATGGCAGTTTTGACCAAGATCTGCTTAATTTAAACAGGTAATGAATGATAGTGATGTAAATACGTTCCCTTTTTCTACAGAGTGGTTTTGCCATTTTATTTTTTATTTTTTTGCTAACTTATTTTTGACTTTTATAACTAAGATTGTTGTGTATTTGTAGATGTTCTGGAAAAAAACAATATTTTCTGTTTAATTCTTGCAATAAAGACCATTTTCAATATACCCATTGTTATTGTGCTCGTGAATCCTGAAAGGAACGACATCCAAAATCTTTAAAAAACAGCTTTACTTATGTCTATATAGTGTCATAAATACAGTACACTTCTTTTAAATAGCCAAATAATAAAATCTTGATTTGTCAGCATTGTTTCACACCTGGAATAAAGACACAGTACTCATAGCTGCCACATAGCACATTACACCTTTAGACACCTTGGAAAAACTGTAAAATAAAAAAAGGATTGTACACCCATCCAGCACTTCACTGGTTCATATACTGTGTTCTCACTGAATGAGGAGTTGGTCAGCTGCAAGTACTGACTGCTCTCTGGCACGTCTCCATGGCAACTAAATGGGAGGTGACGGGACAGAATTTGACATATCTGTCTCTTTGAGCAGTTTTACATGAATATCATTGGCTGATGTTGAGCAGCAGTTTACAGTTTTGAATTGAGAGAAAGAAAGGAATCAACAGAGAGGAGCTACAGTGTCCACACTACCCATCCACGTAAAAAAAGTCATGGTCACATGGCTGGGGTCGGCCTTTTCACGCACAGCCTCTCCACGAGTCTCGCGCAAGGAGACGTCTGATTATCACTCTCTCTCTCTCACTCACGCACACACTCACAGTAACTCTTCATATTAAAGGATTCTCTCTATTCTAGGCTACATAGTGTCATACAGAAGGCGAGAGAGGCGGACAGAGAGGAGAGGTAACAGCTACATAGTGTCAAAAGAGGAAGAGGGGAGAGGAAAGAACAGGAGAAGAGGCAAAGAGAAAAGTCTGAAATTGGACCCATGAACCTGTGAAGAGTCCTTGAATAAACACACCCCTCCTTAGTGAGTCCCTCCCACTACTGATTCACACACTTACAGCATACGGCAAAAGACACACAAAGGTCCGACACAGAGAGAAAGAGAAAGAAAGAGAAAGAGAGAGAACAGTCACTATCGAATACAGGGCATTGGGTTTCATACAGCAATGATATATTATTTTCCATATATATTTCCAATATATATATATATATATTTATATATAATATTTCTATAAAAAACATAAGTCATCCATTTTATGTACAGAGACGATAAATGAGTAATACCTTGCATAACCGGTAGAAGGGCAATGTGCAGTGGGATCTGCCTTTTATACAAGTATTCATCCATTCCAAGTCCAAGTCAATGGCTGGTCACCATGTCCCTAATTTTTTTTTTTTTTTTTTTTTTTTACAAGCTAACCCAACCACTGTGTGGGAAATGTAGGAAGTGATGACAGAGGCAGATTGGTTTGGACTTAGCCATATTGGGACTATAAAATCAGGACAAGAACCCACAGCTGAAACCAGGGGGGCAGGAGCACAACACCACAACAACAAGGCTACTGGGAGCACTGGGGTAAACTGGGAGAGACCGGGGCGAGTCTCCTTTACAGCAGCGAGCGCAGCCAATGAGCACTCTCAAGAGTTCAAAGGTCAGAGTTGGCCTCTGTATTGCACGTGTCCGAAGGAGAGGTGAGAGGTGAAAGGTGGGAGGTGAGGCTGGGCAGCAAAGGGGCTGGCAGTGAAGCCCCCCGTGGCACCCAGGGCTCCCTCTCCAGATTTGGCATATCACTCTCAAAAGGCCGCAAGCATATGTCCGTATAGGTAATGAGAATGCACTGGAAGAAAGACATGAGATTGAAGTGAGTCAGTGTTAAAGACTTAAGCTAGTTCATATCTGCTATTTGCAAACCAATACTGTTGTGGAGAGGCAGAGTCCTGCTCCTTTGGGTAGATCACCATGGAACTTTATTTTGGGGAAAACATCTATGGTAGTCTATAGCTAGACAGTATATTGCGTAATTAAGGTTTTGCCTTTGAAAAATCATGAAAAATGCCAAAATTACTGAGATTATTATGAGATTATTATTCTGGAGACTCAACAAAAACTGAAAGTGCAAAGTGTTTGGTTCCTTCAATATGTTATTGTGTGAATGTATTTCTCCAGTCAAATATATACAGTATGGTCTATATAAATATATATAAATATTTTTTGTATTTTTGAATCAAAATTTGTCTTCAGTTCATGTAGCCAGAAAAAAAATATTGAAATCATAAACTGTCCATACTAGTGAAAAAAAAAAAAGATTACTCATATCACCCAGATCTGTACTTTTTGATCCCCTTTAAATTATGCCATCAATTACACATATGATATCCACATAAAAGAACTTTTGTAAATATTGTGAAACTACACAATTTAGAATACACACATAAAAGTGACATCATTCTAACTTTGTTTTTTAATGATCTGCAGAGATGCTGAATATATGTCCCTACAGCTCTGGACATGGCCAGACCTGTTGTGATTTTTCATCTCTTTTGATACTTTTTTACTCATTCTTGAAATAAGGTAAATGTGACGAGGTGATGGCCCTTTTGGTTCTGTCATGTGAGACAAGGAATGTGATTTGAAGCAAAACTAAACAATGTTTTACTATTTTTACAATATGTTTTGACTCTAAATGGGGAAATATTTTAATTGGAAATGTTGGCAAAATTCACTCAAGACTGAAGAATGATCTGTCTGTCATGGCCATTCATATATTTAGTAAAGTAAGGTCCACCCTGAGGTGCAAAACTTCACCTCTCTATCTCCTAAAAACAAAAAAGAAAACCATATTAACAAAGAGGCAGTCTATATCTCTACAGTTTCCGACCCTGTATGTGAAACTTGCTAAAGATGTCATTTATTTTGGTTTGTGTGCGACTGTGTCATACGACTACTCACTGACAGAATAAATTTATTGCAAGTGTTACTTTCCTTAAGGAATAACTGACAATAAAAAATTAAGTGCTAGACTTTAAGGCTACCTTATTGATTTTTTGGCCTCTTGAGAAACACAGTAACACATGGCTTTGACAGTTTTTTGACATCTCATAAAGTTGTGACAACAAACATGTTAGCAAACACTTCCAGCAATCAGAGAACGACATCAGAGGTGGGTGACAACCTGCAACGCCTTCACATAACACAGGGACCTGCGATTTTAGAATTAAGAAATGGAAGAAATCACTGCTGGGTTTTGCAAGAGGTAATTTTAACAGAACATTCAATATGACTGGGAACATTTTGAAGACACACAGTGTGAATATGTTTTCAGGACCCATATTATTGGTTGATTTAACCCTTTATAGGGCACTCACTGAAATACTCTGAAATTCAAAGTTTCAGCCTTAGTGTGTTATTAGACACCATCATCATCTTGCCTTAAAACATCTGAGCAGCACTTGCTAAAAAGTAAACTCATGCAATAAAACAACTGTTATATGGTCATAAACTGACAAAAATCCCTCATATTCACTATTTACAGCTTCAAAATGTCTATAAAATCTCTCTGAATCACTGTATAATGTTATAAAAAAAACCCAACAAGCCTCTGGACCTCACTGAGGCATGGGATTGGCCCCATATTTAATATTTGAGGAAATTACCAAAAATAGTCACTTGCCTGATAAAGGATTAATGTCAAAGCAAAAAGGCCAAGATCAGCCAAAAGCATCTGTACACATACTGTAGGTTTTGTCATTGGAAGTTAGTGCCACATTCCTGCCTCATGCCATAAAGCTGGGTAAATGCTGGTTAAAAGTGGACACTGACCTGTCAATTCAGCAGGTTCAGGTCGTATTTTGTTAGCTTACCTGTCAGCATTAGCGCTCCTGTTAGTAAGCAGACAGAAGTTAGCATGAGTAGGTCCGCACAGCCGAAGGGTCGAGTCTCGGGGGAGCCGGGGGAGGAGCTTAAGAGGTGTGGAAGTGTGTGGGCGCAGCAAGACAGAAAGGACACAGCATGCAGCAGTCAGTAAGAAAAAGCTCACGTACTATTGATGCATACAAAAATTGCCTAGTTTGGTTAGTATTGAGACACACCTTCAGGTTGAAGCTGCTTCTTGTGCATCAAATTCACAGAGGGTGGCATGGACATAGAGGGCATTCGGAAACCAGCTGGCAGCGTTTCCATGGAACCCGCCATCATCCCCAGCCCTGCCCCTCCTTCACGTGCCCGAAACCTCTTACGCCATGAAGGAGAGCGTCGAAAAGACTTGTCATCCCCACTCTACAGGGACAGGACGAAAACAAAGTCAGATAACTGGCCCATTTTCAATGTTACTGCATTGATCAAAGCAGCAGCTTCAGAGGTCACCTCTTCTAGTCGGCGGTCAGTCCCCAAGGCCAACATGTTGTTGAATTCTCTTTCCAGAACCTGACGTGCCTGAAAAACACCAAATTATGTCTGTGAGTTACTTGACCAGGGTCAGAAATAAACAGGAATTGACAATAAACACAAAACTGAAATACCTGTGAAACACCTGTGAGATTAAACACAATCGTTCTGATAAATAGGACTAACCTTGGACTCTTTTTTTAGTTTAACTGCCAAAACAAAGATTAATATGAAGATACTGGGACATAATTTGCACTGAAGCTCACAACTGAGGAAATATTTAAGCTAATTCTGTCTGAGGACCATGGGGAATTTGATCAGAGAACAACTATTACAAAATGTGCAGGAGTAGTAAAAGTTGGCAGCATGTAGCCAGTGGTACAAGGAAAAGCTGACTTCACACAAACCACACCATCAATAAAAAGTAAATCAAGCAATCTCATAAAAACCTCAGGAAATGTGACTGTTGGAAGATGGACTGGTCACTGAATGTCCAAATGGCCTGCACTGGGCTGACAGGACTGGAAAAAATGTTGCATGTGTCCTTGTGCATGTGCAAAATGAAACAAATCTTGGCGGTAGTTGTTTTTAACCGCAGTGTTTTATGTCTTGATGTAAAAACTGTTAAATAAACAGGATCAAGATGAACTTTAACATGTCAGTAAACAACATAATGAACTTCAGTGTAGGTTGTGTAACGTGGGACTGCATGCTGAGTCGTGTTAACCACCTGTGTGTTCTGCATAGGGATCTGCAGGATAAGAGCCAGGCTGCTGTAGTCGAAGGTCTCGTCCAGAGCGATAAGTGCTCCGTGAACGCCGCTCTCCAACAGATTGCCGCTATATTCCCTCAATCCAACGGACTGGACCCAGTGGATCACCTGCTCATTTGTCCACACCAACACATCTGAAGCGACAGAAAGTGACTCAGGTTCAAGAGAATGTTACACAACAATGTTTCATAGTTACATAGCAACTTTATTTTGCATTAAAAAAGCTACAAAGAGCAAGATGGAGAGATAAAGAGATAATGTGCGTGTCCGCATAGTGTCAACTCACTGGCACACTCCCTTTGTTCATTTAAAGCACAGCTGTCGGCCAGCTTTCCAAGTTGGAACAGGCGGTGTGTGTGCGTGTATGCGTGCATGTATGTAGGTGTGCGTGTATGCATGTGTGTGTGTGTGCGTAAACAGGGAAGGATTGTGATTTGACACGACAGCTGAGTCAAGTTCATGTGCAGAACTCAAGGTCAAAAGGGCGAGAGGGCTGGCTGTATTCATGTGTGTGTGTCTGTGTGTACTACTTTGGTATGTAAAGCTTTGGATCATAACGTTGTAGGCCTTTCTTCATTTGGCGTTTTGACAGTCAAAACTGCAGCTGTCTTCGTGCTTAGACGCAGCTGACAGTATCACACAAAACCACTAGATGGTACTCTGACTGTGAACGTGTTCTAAGCAGCGTCTGAACATGTGTACGCGGCATCTTTTTGCTGCTTTGTCACTCTCTGTGTGTCTCTGGATGTGTGTAAAGTGTGAATGTGTACCTTTCATGTCATGTTGGCTGTCCTCTCTTCGGCGCTCCAGGTCTTTTCTGTCATAATTGAGTCTCTTCAAGCACATAATTCCGTACTGCAGACTAGCCCTGGCACACACACACACACCAGTGAAAAAACAACCTTAAAAACAGACCAAAACAGAGAAATACACCAGCACATATGCATCATAAGCCCACGTCTTCATTGCTTTGTATCCAGCAAACACATGAAAGCTAAGATTAATCAACCTGTAGCTAAACAAAAAACCAAAACTGCAGACCTGTGGAAGCTGTCCACCATCTTGAGGTGGCTTCTCAGGTCCTTCTTGGTCAGGTGGTCCAGCATACGTGCATCCACCAGACACTCCATGAAGTAGGAGCGGTACTGAGGCAGGCCGAGACTGGGCAGCCATTCATTCCCTATCCACTCATGATTCATGTCACCATACGCCAGAGTCTACAGGAATAATAGAACACATTAGAACTGTAGGAACATACAAGTATGGGACTGATATGAAAAGACAAGAGGCTATGATGGAGTGAGATCACGACAAATTAAGCTTCTATCATTTTATTTTACACCCACACTTCTTAAATAAATTGCACCATGGGTTCAAAAGTGCAGAGCAAAAGCACATTTTTAACAATGATCGAGTCCATTTAGATCAGGGGTGTCAAGCTCATTTTAGTTCAAAAGTCACATTCAGCCCGATATATAATCTGACATGGGCCAGACCAGTAAAATAATAACAGCAAAAAAAGTACAATTACAGTATGAAAATGTTTACATCTACAAAGTTTTCTTAAAAATGTGAATAACATGAACAACCTGAAATGTCTTTTAAAAAATTAGCAATTTTTACAAAACAAAGTCTTAGTTTATCATTACACATGTGGATTACAGTTTACAGATCACAGTGGATCTACAAATACACAAAACATTTGGTGACAGGCAGAATATTGTTAAAATTGTACTTCTCTTAAGATATTTCAGGTTGTTCATTTTTGTTCAGATAATTCACATTTTTCTGAAAGGATAGTTTGTACTTGTAAACATTGTCATGTAATTTTACTTTTTTTGCACTAAAACAAAGAAGAAAAAAACTGCAGCTGTTATTATTTGTTATTATGATATTATGGTAAGTTATTATGGTAGTATTTTACTGGTCTGATCCACTTGAGATCACATTGTTCTGTATGTGGAACCTGAACTAAAATGATTTTAACATCCTTGATTGTTAATATCTTCAGTGTAATTTTTGCATTTCACAAATTCATCCCACGGGCCAGACTGGACCCTTTGGTGGGCTGGTTTTGGCCCGCGGGCCATATGTTTGACCCCTGTGATTTAGATTTTCCAGGTCCAGGATCTGGTACTATGCATTAGTTGAACATCTAAATTCAGGATGTTACTTATACTTAAAACAAGATCAAAACATCTCTTTAGAAAAATATTCTTAAAATGTTGTGTGTCTCTTCAAACTGAGACTCTTTTCTGGGGTTTACCGAATGTGTGTGTAAGAACAAGCAAAGATGGTAAACCACAACTACAAGTAAAACTAAATACATAATATATCTAGATTTATTGAATTATGAAAAAAAACAAACATCTTTTCTGCCTCAAATCTTCTGTAAAAATAGTTTCAACCAGTTTCAGAAAAGGAGTATCCATCTCATAATACTGTTAAGACACACATTTTACATTTTAACAGTAGTTATCAAACTGTGTATGATATTTTTCAGGACAAAACAGAAATCTCCATCATTGGTGAGAGTCAGTGTAGAGAACATGTCTTTTATTCACATCTCACTTTTGATCCTCACATTAGAAATGATTAGAGACATAACTTAAAATACTTTTATCATCATAAAAACTCTGCTAGACTGTGATTGATTCTCTCTCCAGTCAACAAAGAGACACTAATGCGTGCTTCTATTACCTGCACAATTGACTGTTGTAATGCTTTACTGTATGGCTTCCTGAGAAGAAAATAGTTCAATTACAGTTACTTTAACACTCAAACTGCACTGGGTTGACTAGAACCAGAAAGAGAACACACATTACACTAATCTCTGCACTGGTTACCTGTCTGCGTTACTATTGATTTTCAGGTTCTTTCAACCACATTTATGAAGCTCTTAATGGTTTATTCAGACTTGCTTTTAGAGGCTTTGTATAACCCTCGGGTCTTCTGGTAGTGGCCTTTTAATTATCCCTTGTCAGAACTTTTATTTCTGCAGTCTTTGTTTTTAGAATAGCCTTTCTGATGACCTGAGGGCAGGAAACAATGTTGGTATTTTTAGAGGCAGTCAAGGTCTACCTTTTTAATCTGATTATTAACAAAATTTAATTGTGTGATACTTTAAGTACAGTCATGAGGCAATTTGCGTTGTCCTTATTTTGCCTATATGACACTAACTGATGGTCACAGCTACACTGGGTAATATGACCACAATGCACACTCTCCTACCGCATTCATTTGTTACCAGAAAAAGGGTTATATCATTTGCAGTCATGTACACTGAGCAAAAATATAAATGCAACATGTGACACTTTACATTTTAATAGCATTAGGTGTTGCACAATATATTTAAATTGCAGACAATAATATTTTATTGATCAATGTGGTACAGATTACTGTCTGTTAGAACACGATAGTTGAGTCTGGCGTTCAGGGACATTCATGTGGACACGGTGGGAGCCAGCTGAAAGAAATCACAACTCGATATTTTGTGTGTCCACCATTGGCTTCCCGTAGAGCGACACATGGTCTTCTCATCGAATTGACAGTATTGTTAATTGTGGTTCATAGAATGTTACTCCACTCCTCTTTGAGGGATACACGGAGCTATGGGATGTTATCCAGAACCGTTCCTGCATGATTTGTGATATCTGAGGAAACGTGACATTTTGGAGTGTCCTTTTATTGTCCTCAGTATAAGGAGTGCCTGAGTATTGTGAACACTGAGCAGCATCTGGACAGGCCACAGCTGTGTTGTGGGTGGAATCACTGGATCACTGAACGAGTGCTCACTCGCAGACATGGACACAAAGTTTGTTTACAAATTAAGAAAATTAACCATGTTTTACAATTATAAGACATCATGAACTCATTTTTGGCCACGCGTCTCATGTTAGACAAATATTATACATGGTGTGCTTATATATTTGTTCAGTATAGTTTGGTACCTCAGTTCCAGTCAATCACACTAACACATTAAATATTAGCTTATTTGAGTTGGAATTTATCTCAACCTTAGGCTGTTCACATGGAGAGCAGACACTCTAACACTGTAGGGTAATTATTTGCTGTATTAATTTGTGAATTTGTTGTTATATTAATCTTTTGTTTCGTTGTCTTTGAGTTACTGGGCGTAGCTGGTGGGTGGTCTCATTCCGGCCCAGGAAAATATGTGTCTGAGGGATGAAGCCTGTGCAATGCTGGTGCCAGCTCACAAGACTGAACCATGAGCTGTGGCGTAATAAGGGGGATTTAGTTTTAGTTAGGTTTGCTTTGTATTTAGTCATACTCAGTGTCCATTTTGTTTTCCTCCTTGCGTGTTATTTAGTTTGGCCAAGCCACTATATGTGTTCCCTCGTGTGTCATTGTGTAGGTCAGTTTCTTTAGTTAAAACCTTTTTGTTCAGTTGCTATTTTAAGGGCAGTTACATTGTATTACCTTTTTTCTTATAGGCCGGGTTATTGTAATTTTGAGCTGTTGAGGTTTGATGTTTTGCATTATTTCTTGTCTTATTTTGGGTAAATAAAAACCCACACTTTTGATTCTTAAATCTTGTTTCCTTATTGCCATATCAGCTAAAAGCTCGAGCTCTAAAACATACCTCAGTGATTCTGATATCGCAATAACATCTTCAGCTTGAAAACCTCATCTATGACAAGAAATCATGATTTTTACTGACTTCTGCTGTCAAAACATCATTGAATAAATGCGCTTTTTTCAGTGCTGGAAAGTCAATCACGGGCAGCACGATCATCAACACTGACAAGTAAAGTTATACAGGCTGACTTTTCCACTGTCAAAACACTGTCACTCATGGTTTTGTTGCATCTTGTTATTTTCATCTTTTCCATTTTTCATGTCGTTTTCATTTCATGCCTGTTACATCTGAGGCCTCTCATTTACATTTTACATGGCTTTTTGTGGCAAGAAAAATGAATTCACATAACATATTATCATTGTGTATTTTACTCTGCAAATTGGTCGCCCGTAACTACAGCTCTGTGAAGTGTTAAATGTATGCAAATGTACAGGGCAGAATAGAATATGGATATAAATTGCCCTTATGTTCAGATATAAATGAGAGTATATATGTTGTTAATGCATGAGTACAGTTCTAGATGATGTTTGAGGCCCTCACCTGTGCCCAACTGCCCTCCTCATTCTCCTGAGTGGCAGCATGGTAAAGACAATATACAGGGTTAGAAAAGCATGCAGATTAAACCCCGTCATCATAAACTCTCACAGACACACACACCTACACACTGCTCTTCTGCACTTAACCATCACTCATATCAGGTAACTGTAATAACACATTATTTGCCACTTAGAAAGACAACAATACATTTTTCATGGAATCATTATCCTACACATAATACAGCTGGCATCCAACCCACATGAATGTGCTAGCGATAGCTCAGAAGATGCGTTAGTAGTGATGTCGAGAGAATTTAAAAGGGTCTTCCGGGACAGGACATATGTGTGTCACGGTGGGGACGGTGTAAGTGTGAGGGAGTGTTTGGTGGGGGGAAACGGGAGGGGAGCACCCAGATGGTACTGACCGCTTTAGTGGAGGAAGCCAGGTTCTCCATCTCTTCATGAGTCACCCACACATTTCCGGAGGACTGCTCAGAGGACGAGAACACACACAAGCAGAGCATACACACACATACGACAACACGCACGCACACACACACACACACACACACACACACAAAACACACCCAAAAATGCACTCGTGTATATTTTCACACATACCAAACCCCCCGCGCACACAGACAAACACGCACAAAGACAAACGCTGTGTTGAGTGATGCCAAGGGAGGGAGTGTATTTCAGGCAGGTAGCTTGTAGCTATATCTGGCACTATTTGTGTGTCGTTTTCCCACAGAACCCCATGCAATTTATGGCAGGAGAAAAGGACACATCAACCTAGTCAAAGACGTAAAGCAAGCCTCCTCTGTGGTCCAAACAGAGGAACAAACACATAAAAAGAATTGTGAGGAGTCGTTTCCCCAGTGCAGAGTGAAGCTTGAGCCTTAAAGTGAACCAAATTCACAGTGTACTTAGTTAATTCTTGTGGAGGGCAACGGGTTCACAGTCACTTTCCTAGATTGCACTTTCATATCATTTGCTAATTTAATCCCCCTTTGAGTGCATGTGTATTTATTGTTCTTGTTTACCGTTCTGGAGGTGAGCGGGGCAGAGGGGCTGGTGAGGGACACCATCTCCTGGATGGCCAAGCGTAGTTTGAGTCGGTGCAGGGGGTTGCTGATGCCAATCTCCCTCTGGATCTCTGTGTCTGACAGAGCGGACATGATGGCTCCACTCTTCACATTGGCACGACAGGCTGCCACGTACCATGCCGGCATACCCACCCACAGCTGGTGACAGTCAATAGGATAGTCAGCGTCACCACCATTGCCATAATAAAAATTCATAGAGAATATGAAGGATGTGGAGATATGTGCGTAACGGGATTTGATAGATGAGCAGTATACTGTATATACAACAGTAAGGCTGAATGATGTGCAAAAAACACTATTACAGTTATTTAGAGATGTACTGTGAGATTGTGGAACTTCAGCATTTGCACTGGCATAAACATAAAAACGATCATGTAATTTTCACTGTGTATGAAGGCACAAGTCATATTGCCATAGATACACAATACCATTAAATTGCACCCTTTTCCAAACTGCAATTATTAACCTACACTGCAAAAATCTAAATCTTACCAAGTGTATTTTTCTCATTTCTGGTCAAAATATCTCACCACACTTAAAATAAGACATAATCAACTAAAGAGTAACTTTTCAGTGAGATATAAGAGCTTATTTTTAGACAATAGATCTACAAAATCTTATTTCAAGAAATCTTACCAAGATAATTTTCACTTGTTCCATTGGCAGATGTTTTTTTTTTTTTTTTTGCTTAATTCAAGATCTTTTTTTGCATAATTCAAGCAAAAAAAAACCCAAAAACATGTTATACCATTTTCTGCTCAGTGTTGCAGAAAAAAAATTTATCAACACACATATTGGACCGTTACTTTGCAGACTTTTGCAATTACATAATTTACTGAAATTGTGACCCAATTAGTTGCGCAGCTCTAGTGTGTACCAAACAAGCATGTTTATATACACTTTGAGAATACGATTTCTGAACCAGGGACATCTCTGAAGCACTTCAGTGCTCTCAATGCACATTTAGCCATATCAAAAATAGTTTTTCATAGTAAGAAGGAAATGATCAGTTGATAAATACAGTACAATAGTAAAACAGAAGATACCTCCAGCCAGGAGACGACAGTAGGACCATCCCACTGAGCAAATGGCAAACCTCTTTTCCTGGCATCTTCAAGAAGTTCATGTCTTAAAAATGAACATGAAAAACATTGTTCTTGACAAAGTCTAAAAACAAGAAATCAAACAGTAGTCAAAAAATAATGAGATTCTTTTACTTTTTCTTCATCCTGCGATCCCTCTCAGCCTGGGTGCCAAGTTTACCCAGAGTCATAGTGTCACCGATGCCCATTTCAAAGTCTGAAAAATAACTCCACAATGTTAATCTGTGTCTCTACAAGTCTCACAAGGTCTGAATCATCATTGTGGAAACAGAGTATGGACGCTGCAGTTCACCTGATAAGGCTGGTAGAGGCTGTCCATCCCTGCCTACACTCGGCTCCATTCGCCCCTTCTCCTTCTTTCCAAACAATCGGCCAATAGATGACTTAATACCTTTCTTCTGTTTTCTGGAAATAAGTAAAACAGGAACAAAAGATGACATTTTTTGTCAGCTGTAAATTAGAGTAATATGTTTCTAATGTGTGTGACATGTAAGGATTCCTAATATCAAACCATTTGCAGTGTTTTATAGGACAGACTTATTGTTTTGGTGGATGCACCTTTCTTCTATCAGTATTCAGAGTGACAGTTGTTTCTCCTGTGCGGGTTTCTTTTAAAGTTTACCTAATGTACTTACAAAGATGCACTCAGAATGAAGTGCTAGTGCTTAGAGATGAGTTTGGAAAAGGGCCTGTGTCTGGGAGTGAGTGTGTTTACCCTCGGCCGTCCTCCAGACTGCCTGTGAACTGGGCGAAATTGGTTTCTAGCCGTAAACTGCGGGGAGAGGAGGGGGGCGATGTCTCACACTTGATAGTGGCTTTGTCCACTTCCACTGGAGACTGGAAGAGGAACAAAAGCAGTGGAGCTCAGCAATGCCAACCACAATAGGATCAAAGATGAACATTAGATTAGTCATGTTTGCCAACTTACAGCTACTTTCCTGCGATGCTTTCTCAAGTCACTTGGCTAAAAAAACATAGCAAATAAAGGTTACAATAACAGGTACAGCATTTTTAAAATTTTATAACTGCTTGTGTGTATATGAATTTGATTGTCTGTCTCTGACCAGAGTCATGATGCCTAGATGGTGGCTGGTGTTGCGTCCATGATGTTTAGGTGTAGAATGGCCACTAGTGGGTGGTGACGATGACGATGCTAGGGACTGGGCAGTAGCGGATGTGGGGAGGGCTCTGGGTCGAAGCGTCACATTGAGTCCATCCATGCTGCCGCTGTTCACGCGAGACTCAATCTCATCAGAACGCAGGTCTGCCGACTCTCGCTCCACCTGAATCATCCTGCATATTCATACACGCACACATCATTTATATATTACAGGATAATAAAGTTGATGTTGAAGTCTCTAAACATATATGTCCTGTAATTCTGTGGGAACCACTGAGATCATGTAAATGTATTGGGAAGTATCTTTATACTGCATGTATATAAAGTACTGAAAACTAAATAATGGCTTGTGTTTTCCAAGTAAGGCTCATTATTATTATTATTATTATTAATTTATATCACGTTTGAGCTTTTTTCATAAAAAAAGAATCATGAATACAGGGAATTGTAATTCTGGAAAAATGGTTTTACAAAAAATATAATTTGTTCTAAAAATGCTTAATCATTTCCAGGCAAGCATGGCTGAGTAGATTCAGCAGCTTTTTTCCATTGCAACATTTATTCTGAGATGTCACAAGAAGATCTTATTCACTCAAAATGGCAATGAACAGCATTATCTTCCAGCAAAAAACAGAACTAAGAAAGAGGAGACACACAATAATGAATTAAAAAAGAAAAAAAAGAAAGAAAGAGGAGACCCATGTGGTGGTAAGTCATCTGTATATCTAATACTGTTATCACTCTGGTGCATCATGTCTGGCCACAGGGCTTCATGATCTGTGTTAACAAGACAAAGCAGCACCTTCATTTGCTCAAGTCTCATCAAAATGCTCCTTTTTCTGTAATTATTTGTTGTATTATCTTTAATACTTTGTTCTCCTCTTATCTGCGTCTGGTTTCTTGCTGTGGCACTGACCCTGTTTCCCCAGAGGCATCATGAAACTGTCATGTGATATAATCCAATGTGCCTGCAATATGTCACCTTATCTCCTCATTGATAGCGTCAAGCTGCTCCTGCAGCATGAGAGCGAGAGTCTGAGCATCTGATTGGCCACTGGGGGAGAGCAGGGCCGAGCTAACGTCATCATCCAGGTCCGACTCTGCTTCAATGTCGCTTCCAAGGAGGTGGCTGACGCTCCCGCGCAGAGATGGGTAGTCCTGCTCAAACACCGCACACACCTGGATAACACAGTTACACAACTTTAAACCATGCAGGCACAGTACCATATCTATTTGACCTTTTTGATCATAAAAGAACATAAATAGATAGATATACATGAATGAAGCCTGAAAAGATACATGTAAAAATACAATATGGCACTTGGTGTTGAATATGAAGAAATGGATGAACAGGAAACTTACATCAGACAGCATGTCCACAGCAGCAGGTGAAAGAGAGACAGAGACAGAGCGGTTAGTAGAGAATGGTAAGTTAGATATGAAGATCACTACAAGAGTCTGACTGGTCTCATCACACATCAGCCAAACAGACACAAAGCAGATGTGAAGGTGGACAAAGCATTGGTAAGATGCAGTGTGTAGTTAGACGGATATTTGATTTATGATCTTGCGCATGTTTCTGTAAGTAGGCCATTTTTCTTAGTACGTGTGCATTAAGGGCAGAGAGGCTTTTTGTCTGATAAAGACATAATCGGCACCTTGTTTGGGTCATCTCGTAGCGCTGACAGTCTGCCCTTCTGCGCTCGTCTGATCACAGTTGTGCTGTAATGGCCATCTTGGCCCTCCACCACAGAGAAGCGAAGGTCACTGGAGCTTCCCAGGTGAGACCTGATTACATTCACAGAGCAGATTACCATCAATAATGTATATGGCACTAGATACAACTGTATGAGTGTGAAAGAGGAGAGAAGGTGTGGAGCAATTTGGAGTACCGAGGATGAGTTCCATCACCAAACGCTCCGCTGCGGCGCTTCAAATGGTCAATCTCATTTCTCAGCTTTTCAATCTCCCCAATCAGCCGCTCCTGAAGGAGAGAAGGGCATTATGGGTAGTGGTGGAAGAGACAGTCTGATCCTTTACTCAAGTGATACCACAGGGAGCAATATTACACTTATAGAATCATACTCTGTTGTAGTTAAAAAGTAGCAAAAATTTAGAAAAAACCTTCCTGCAATTTTTATATTACTATATAACATATCACATTCTTAAAGATGCATTATAATTAAGCTTTATTTCAAAAGTACTGTATGTAATATTCTGCCACTGTTGGTGGGTGAATGAAAACGACAATAAAAGACATAGTAGATGACATTGTGACATAGATTGTGTCTTATGTGTCTTATGAAACAGCAGGAATCATGTTTACTGACTATGTAATGTATTACCATTTCATTTATATTATGTTAAATTATATAGTGCATACTCTCAACATGTTCATTTTCATAAAAAAGCCACAGATTACCAAATGAACAGGCAATTGTACTAAATAATGTGTAGAGCATATGATTTAATGTACTCCCATCACCTGTAATAGGGTAAATGAATTTGTGGTAGTGGTATTTACTAACCCTGGTGTGGTGGAACTCTTCAAGTTGTTTCTGACAGTTCTCAAGGTCCTGAATAAGGGAGTTCTAGACACACACACACACACAAAATAAACAGTTGTCATGACAAATCTGTGATCTGAGCCGATCATGTGTTACGCTGTATGTCATTCATTCCATGAGGCAGTGACAACAGTGGCTCCAGAGATGAGTGCGTGTACAGGCCTTGCCTTGTCTTCCAGGGCAGCCATGCGTTCTTTCAGATGGAGCTGCAGTCTTTCATTGGACTCAGTGAGCAGACGATCCACAGTGTCAGATAAACGCTTGTTGTGCTCCTCATTCATTTTCTCCCTCTGACGAGCCTGATGAGCAAAGAGAAAATCAGTCGGGGGTATGACATCAAATTTTCTCTTTGACACAGGCTTCGTTTAGTTGCTTTTATGCAGCTAATCAAGCATCTCTGCATGGATTAAAAGAATGAAGTATGTATTTAGCCCAAGACCACCAGCTGCCAGTTATAGGTCTTCTTGGCCAACAATGGATCTAGCAGACACAATGATTTAATTACAGTCATTTACTTGATGATGAAAAAGGGTTAAATGCCTTCTCTTAAATGGGATGCGCTGTGTCTAATATGTATTCTACAGTAATTTCATTAAAGTAAATTAACACAGACACACACACACACACACACACACACACACACATCTGCATCCTCATAATGCTCCTTCAACTAAATATAGTCATAAAATTGCACAGAGAGAGAGAGAAATTAGCCTTGCGTGAATTATTCAGAGTCTAAAGATAGCAGCCAATCAGTCTTATGGGGGAGGGGGAGTGTGTTTGAGCAAGATATGTGGATTTGGTTCAAATTTATGCAACGATGCACCGGAAAAATAGAGAGCTCTTCATGTGTTTGTCTGTCCTGCTTGTTTGTGTATTTATGTGTATGCATGAGGGAGCACAGAGCCAAGAGTCAAGGCATCCAACAAATATGAAACATCATAGTGAGAGGTCAGAGAGACCCTGCAGGGTTGGTACACCCACACACACAGACACACACATACAGACCCACACGCACATCCACGTAGACACATATGCACACACACCCTTCCCAGCTCTTGGTTCTTCTCTTCCAGTTGTGACTCCAGCTGTCTGAGCCGCTCCTCCACGTTGCCATGACGTTCCTCAGCCTGCAGGGGGAGACACTTACATATAAGAACAATGCAAGCCATGTATTACTGTGTGGCTGATTCATTTCCTTAAACCACTGATTCATATATTCTCCCTGCCTTATCCTTTGCTGCTGTTTCATGGTTTGCTGTGGTTGTGTGTGAGCTACCTTGGAAAGCGCTGCCACCCTCTGTGCCAGTTCAGCCTCCACCTCTGGCAGTGTTTCAGCCTTCCTCATGGTCTGAGCCAGCCTCTGCTCTGCCATCTCCAGCATCTCCTGCAGCTGGCGCACCTTCTCTTCACTCTGACACACAAACACAGCCAAAAAAAATAAGAGGAGGGGCATAAATGCAATCACAAGAGAGGGTTAATCAGTGTAGTGCAGCCAGAGAGTAGCAAGGACATGACACATGGCCACAAATGGAGGATGTTGCTGGTATTCCCCTATGCGGACCTGAACTTACATTCACCCTGAACTACATATGAACCTTGAAGATGGATGTTTCCATCTGTCCCTCACTTGTGCCGCAATATCAGTCAGTGCCGCAAAACCTTAAATTGACTGTCAACCATTAGAAACCAATAAAATAAATGTAATTGATTTTGTGTTTTTATTACCGCCTTAGCTTTACTGTGAATAACATGGTTGAGGCAATGAAATATTAAAATGTTATAAAAGGGAAAGTGAAAGCCTGAGTACATAACAGATATGTCAACTTGCATCAGATAAACATTTGGTGTCATTTCATTCATTAGAAGTGTAACAAATCCAAGAAAGCCTGAAGACTCAGAAAAATGACACAGCAGATTCATGGATTAATACTTTATGTCAGGTTTTATTAACTGATGTGCTACAGAGCAGTTTACTGTGTCATTAGCTTTTGTTGTTCAGATGCTTTGCCTACTCAACTGATTTCTGAAACATTAATTGAGACAGATGAAATGGTCATATCCATTTGATGTTAACTTGACCAATTATCTTTAAATGATAGTATTTATGCATGTGAGCAAACAGGACGTTCAGTGTGCAGATTAGAACTGTTTACAGTCTGTATTAGTGCTAGTTGTACCTGACGGTGCAGAGAGTCCTTGGTGGCCAGTTCATTCTCCAATTTATCATTGAGGTCATGGATGTGTGTGGTCTCTCGCTGAGCAGCCAGGTAACGTTTCTCTAATGTTGTTATTCTCTCCTCCATATCTTCTCTCTGTAGATGCAAAGATGCAATAACAATATAAAAACAGTAAGACACCACGTATATTTTTAATGATAGGGTAGTATAATTGTATTTGCCACTGTGGACTGGGCAGTCTACTGCAGAATGCTAAATTTTATTATCTTTATTCTTGAAAGGCTGAAACCTTTTGCTGCCCGCTGCTCTGGATGCTTTCTACCAGAACAGAAGCACATTTGTCTTTAGGGTCTATCCTTTACTCTCACCTCTCTTTGTTCCCTCTGTTGTTTGATTGACAGCTCCTCACTGCGACTCAGTTCTCGGCGTGCATTTGCAAGCTCTGCCTCAAGCTCACTCACACGGGCGTTGAGAGTGGCTGAGTGCTCGCGGCTCTGTGCCAGTTCCTTATTGGTCCGATCCAGCAGCTCTTGAAGCTCAGCTACACGACTGCCATCATCGTGGGCGTCTATGGAGCCGTTAGGCAGTCTCTGTAACATGGACACAAAAAATTAATAGACCCATAGCAGAAATGTAGTTTACCCAAGTTACTTTGATATAACTCATGCACATGTTCGTAGAATTGATGGAAGGTATTGAGAGTTGTTGGGGAGCTGATGAAGTTGTTGAACGACCTAGATAAAAAAGTTCTGGGTTTTTTGCATATGAGGGCGGGTTGTGTGAGGGTAGGCTGCCATGTTGTTGTTTTGATGTTGTTTCTCTTCTCTTCACAGCTCAAAGTGCAGTTAAATCCAGGGCCTTAATTAAACAAACCTTCAGGGATGCATATTCAGACGGGCAACACAGTGGGCAGCTAAAGTTTGTAGGACCCCCTCCTTATCCTTGTGTTCCCATTTTGCCTACACACAAATACCTCACAGAAACATAAACATACACACAAAGTGCCCTAAATGGTCTGAAGCTGAGTAATAAAACACACCTGGTGATTTGCAAATGTGCATAATTCCATTTGAACCATACAAGCTCATTAGCTTTACTCCCAGAGATAGTGGGAAAAGCACTGAACAACCTCATCTGACTGACAATGTGTGGCAATCACTGGATACAATGTGGCCCCAAGCGCATCTTCATTAATGCTCCTGCTGTAAAAGTACATGACATCTTGGTCATTTTGGAGCATTTCCCCTAAATGGCTCTGAATGTCATATCTGTGGTGATGACTGCCAGCGGGCTGTCTTAAATAGATGGCCCGACAGTGTGGGTGTTCGCACCATTCACCCTGTGATAGAGCAAACCTACTGTCTTGTATTCATCTTTTATCTATTGCTCTTGTGGCCATCCTTTGACATAATCATCTCCTACTTTCATCTTGTCTAAATGGCATGCTATTGATTTTTCAAGTTTAATTATTGTTTTAATAAAACTACATCGGCACATTTTTTACTTTCACTGTGTCTCAGCCAAATAAATTGGAGCCAAACTAAATGGATCTTTTAGTTTTCCTCAGTTATCATCCCATAGAGAGGAGGCAGATCGGAATCTAGATACAAACAGGCTCCAATGTTTAATCATGGGGAGGTTTGTTACTCTCTGGGGCCAGACCCAGACACTGTTACATAATGTGTGCTGGTTTCAGGGTTGGCCTGAAACCAGAAAAGACTGAGCTCGATCAAAGAGCAAGTGCAACTAATGCATTACCATTATCAGAAAGGTGAAGGAAGATTAATGCTACATTTAGCTCCATTCACCTCCTGTGCATGTACGTGTGTTTGTGTGAGTGGATGTGTTAATGTGTGGGAGAAAGGCCGGAAGAACAAACCGAGAAGGAGACAGACAACAGACAGAAAACTACTATAGACCAGAATAAAATAAAAGCACAGAGCAGAAAAACAATCACACAGCCAGGAAGACCTTCCATGTAGGTTTGGATCCATCTGTTCGCTCTGCTGAGTCACCATCCTTCCTTTGTCTCACCATGTTCAACTGCAAAGTAGATTAAAAAGAAAAAAATGAAAAAACCTCACACATTTACTATCCCCTCTTCTTTTTCTTCAGTGAATTCAAGAACAAAACTCAGCTTCCCAAAGGGAAGTTTGGCTCACAGACTGTCAGCATGCTTCAGACAACACACTCCACTGTAATTTACATAGCTACAAATGTGAATTATTCTGAGAATAGAGAGGAGAGGGTTTGCTTCGATGAGGGTCTGCTCGTCTTCTAAAACTGTGTGATCAGTGCAAATTAGGAACTTTATGTGTTATATAACCCACTGGGATTCTGCTTTAACTGAGCCTGCTGTGAATATTTATCACTGTTTAATCTTAACAATGGTTTCTATGATGACACTTTTAAACATATGAGTACAGAAGAGGCACTTGTGTCTCTGCTGATGTGTGTTCAAGTGAACAAAGGGGCTGAGACGGCAGAGCCTCTCACCCAGCGTGGCACCAGACACTGAAGGCTCCAACAGAAATCTGCCGGAGATTGAGCAGATGTTTTACTTACCAATAATCACACATAGGCTCACACACAGTCACAATACACTCCCAAAGCAGGCTTAAGCCAAATATATGACTATTCTTACCCACATTTTCAGACAAATGAGAACAGAAAAAACAAATTCATTTGTATTTCAGATCACTATTGTTAGCTTCCACCCAGGTTTTTAAGACTGAAATGTAAATGTGAATAAAAACACCAGTCACATAGCTCTCTCACCTCTTGTGTGGTAGCTGCTAGCTGTCCTTCTAAGGTGGCCACCCTCTCCAGAGCCACCCGAAGCCTCTCACGCACCTGAAAAACAACACAAACACTCATCAGGACAATATAAAGCTGCTGTTTGTTTGGCACCACAGTGGATATCATGCACCTTATAGATAGAAATGATGCTGGACTATACATATTCTTAAATGTATGATGATATCCAGGCCTTTATTTGGGACATAGCTTTATTTCTGATTTTACCATCACTATTTCAGTTCCACCTCACATTGCTGATGCTATAATTTGCAGTTATTGACAAGTTAATACTTTTATAATAAATAAATAAAACAATGTTCTTCATTAAAGCCATTCAGTGTGCAGTTGGGGTGGCCTTTCTTTCCCCAGACAGCTTTTACTCTCACACACTTGCAGAAAAAGTTCATTAACAGCAGCTTAACATTGCAAAACAAACAGCCACAAAGAAGTGAGTGGAATTAATTAGTGAATAAAACATTATATTAGAAAAACAAAGTCAGAATTACAGTTAAGTATAAATGTCTCACTGATGAAAAAAAAACAGATTTACATTTAATTTCCCCCTACTGTTATTTGTTGTAACAGAACTGTGTGCGCATATGTTTTGGGCCACTGTGTGTGTATTTGTGTGTCCACCTTTTCATCCAGTGCCTTGTGGTGTTCAAACAGTGACTTCAGAGCTTTGAGAACCTCCACCTCGCTGGAGACTCCAGATGGTGGTGGTGCTTGTCTCTTCACCACTGTCATTCTCAGACTGCGTTCGTGACGAGACACCAGACACTCCAGGTGCTCCAACAGCAGCTACAGCACATACACAACACACACGCACATACATAACACACACGCACATACACAACACACACACACACACACACACACACATATACACAACACACACACACATACATAACACACACACACACATAGACAACCAAAGTGAATACTAATTCAGACTTAAAAAACATTTCTTTTCACCAATATTGCCACACATTGGTACCTACATTTGGGTGCTAAAATATACAGATACACAGATGCAAACACGTACCCTGGTGTTGTTCCTTTCAGCTTTCAGCTCTGATATTTCCTCTTCTTTTTCCAGCAGCTGCTCCCTGCATATGTTCAGCTCCTTCGTCAGGGTGGCAAACTCCTACATAACACACAGCACGGATATAGAGGTTAATACAGTATCACTAATCAACAGTAAGGGCTTCATTTATGTAGAGAAAGCAAATATGCAGCCACAGTGTCAGGCACAGTCTCAAGCATATGCAGGTGGCTGACCAGGTTTTTAATTTCTTAAAACCAGAAGTACAACCACTGTCCTGGCTCAAAGCGGCACATGTGTACCTACAGGAGGAAGACTGCTTCAGCAGGTGAAGATGGAGTGGACCTACACACTTGAACAATTCAGTGTGGGAAATGTTTCCTGTGAACGTGTGATAACGTGTGTTCTGAGTGGAAAGAAGATAACGGCACAGTCTGATGATAAAACAAAACTACCTTGTGTGCATAAACGTAACCTTAACTGTACCATTCTGCTCCGTTTAGAGCCATAAAAATACAGCAGCATGTGCAAAAAACAGCTGAGTTGTGCCTGTGGAGGTTCTTCTGTTGGGTCTGAATACAATACAAATAATCAAATTGCAATATTGAGAAAACAACAAGTGAATGTAATGTAATTTAAAGTCTTTGACCTTTGTTATAACACCTGAATAATACTTGAATTCAAAAAGTTTATTATTTCAATTCATTGTTTTTCTACATGTCTTTTCCTTTGTCTTTGCCTCTTGTTCAGCCATATTTCATCTTGGACAAAGACTCTGTGTCAAGTCAAATCAACTCTATTTATAAAACACTTTAAAAACAACACAGCAGGCCAAAGTGCCGTACACAGATATAAAAACAAATAAAACACATCAAAAAATGTATAAAAATGATAAAAGTAATTATACATTAAGACAATAAAAGCCAACCGCTCACACTGAGTTAAAAGCCAAAGAGAAAAAATATGTTTTAAGAGGGGATTTAAAGACAGCAATTGAGTCGGGCCACCTGATGGGCAAAGGTAGTGTAATTCCACAATTTGGGGGCCATGGCTGAAAAAGCCATGTCATCTCTCCACTTCCTCTTTGTGTGGTCAAAATGTGCTGGCGATGGTGCCCTATAGGTAATAAAGGACTTTAATTTATTATCAGAGTGCCTCGGACTTGTTTCTGACTGTTGTAAATTTGCATTTCTTACTGCTTGAACACTAATGATTGATTATGAATGATTTTTTTTAACAATTCTTAATTCAGTTATTTTTTATGTATTCTGTCCTTGTCTTTGATGAGCACATGATTCCTTTACACACATTCGCATTTTGTGTTTTTTGACCCACTGAAGCACCTATTACCATTTTTCTTCAACACTTGAAACCCATTTGACACTTTGACCATTCATTGTTCACTGTTGACACAAGACCTGGGATGTTACTGAAGCTTTTAAGAGCACTTGCAGCACTCCAGACGTTGTTTATAGCCACACATAATGAGTGGCTTGAAGACCACAATGGTTGGTTGGGATCCATCTGGTCTGTCAGAGAGGGCATATTTGAGGAAACGTTCAGTCATGAGTGTCACATTTCTGCAAATTCAGCATATTAGAGGTCACAGATGCAGCTTTTAGAGGTAACTAACCACCTTATTAATGATACTACAGCATGGCGTGATACTGAGATGAGAAAATACACAAACAGATTTGTGAAATGAGTTTTGTCCCGCCTAAAAGGAAGGAGACCTTGATAAAAAAAAAAAAAAGTGACAGAAAATGTCAAATCTGTCTGCCTTATTTCATGTACAGTAGCTGGATCAGAGCAAACTCCCACATTATACAACATAGCAGCACTACTGACAACTACGCTTTGCGAATTTGATGGACACTCTACGCAGCTTTGGAGCTGTAAAGAGATGGCTCCATTAACTTTAATAGTTCAGTAGAAGGATGTGATGAAACTGCAGCACTACCTGCTGTGTGTTTGGTTTTTACAGTATATAAACTTTAATAGCATTTCACCTGGCCATTTTTCTTTTGGGGTGAACAAGTTCTTAGAAATTTACAGCCATCTTTGAGGGCAGTGACAACATAATGACACAGCGCTATGAGAAGCATAATACTGTAATACTTCAAAACAATGACACCACTGTGATCATCACACCAATGAGGAAAATAGAAATCTGGTGAGTTTAAGCAAAAAGGCGTTTGATGATTTTATGACTATTAGAAGGATCTATGACTGACAAAATATCTTTGTATGACACTGAATATTTTTCTTTTGCTGAAAATGATAGGCCTCACCTGGTGTGGTCTGGGATTACAAAGTCGACATCCTGTCCTGCTCCGATAAATCATAGCAGCAGAAACTGATCCTCTCATGTCTCTTTAGTTTCAGTGAAAAAAAGCAGTAAATTGATTTTTGTTTTTGTCCTGCTGTTATCTACATTGGCTGCTTTTGGTCCCATTATCCACTAATTGCCAACAATTGATTTATCTGCTGTTTTTCACCTGAGCTCTGACCTGCTGTGATGTCAAAGGGCAATGGGAAGTTTCCTCCAATCCATGTTCAGTCACTTTCTCTACAATTTTCTGCTGCTCTGTTATTCTGTCTTGCATCAATTAGAGTTACACAGACTGCAGTATATAATAGAGAACAAGCCAGTGGTTCACACAGTAATATTTGTCATGGTTTGATCACAGAAGAACAGAGACTGCTGGCTGTTTGTATACAGAAGTGTGTACATCTGTGCGCACTCACACAACTATGTGTTTCTGTTAGTGTAAGTCTGTGCATGTTGTTTGAACATCTCTCGGTGCTTTGTTGGCATTTCCTGTATGCTTGGCTTTAGACCAAACCAATACCCAGAGGCTTATACACTCTCTTCTTGTCTATAGTTTACACAGACTTTCTGAAGTCCTGATGCTCCCTGTAGCCATGACACTGCACTGTTGGTCTAGTATTTCCCACACACGACCATAACATTACATATGGTTAAGAGATGTTTTGTTTAAGTTGACATAAAGCTACGGAAAATATGGAAGACTGGAAGAGACTGTAAAACCTGTTCTGGACTGCCATGTTTAACCCATAAAGACCCAAATATCTGTCGGTGACCAAAACAATCTACTGATCTAAAATGTTTAAGAACTTCTGATCCACTAATCCTATCAATACATGTAAATAATTTGTGTGAAATGCAGTTTGCCATCTTTTCATGGTCATCAGATATGACCCATTTGGACGTTCAGAGACTTCGTAGTGAACGTGGAAACACTGTCATCTTCTACAACACTGATTCACCAGTAAAACCCACGGAGTTTGATAAATGATAGTGGATGGAGACACTTGTTTTTACATTCAGTTAATGATACATTGTACTGAAAAACTCACTTTTTCTTAAGTTTTTTTTCCGTTTTTGATACAATAACCCTCAAATGTAATCTCACCATGATGACTGAAGTACATGATCAGTAAAGCTAATATAGGAAAGTACCTGATTTTCACTGAAAAATGCAAAATACAGAGGATAATATTATGATAAATGGTGATGAATCAGAGAAAAAATTATCTGGGAACTGCCACAAAAGTAGCACTGGGTCTTTATCAGTTAAAATGTATCTCCAGCCAAAGCTAATGTCATAGTTTTAGAATAAGCAGTCATTGTTTTTATATGTGTGCTGTTTTCTATTTGTGCTGGATCACACTACAGAACAAGACAATGTTAATGCAGTGATGGAATAATATATCTCCACATGAATCGTGCATGTCATATGAGAAACTATGCACCTTCAGCCATGTAATTTAATGCCACTACAGTATAAGTCTAATAATAGTCTCACATGCTGTACGTATAATTAAACTACTGGAGCCGATTCTAGCTACATCAGGATAAAGCAGGTGCATCCTGGATAGTTGGGCAGTTCATTTCATGGGCTGACATGCAGAGACAAACAACTATTCACCTCGTATTTACACCTACAGGAAAATTAGAGTGACCAATTAACCTATTAATGTGTCTTTGGACTGTGGGAGGAAGCAGGAGTACCTGGAAAGAAAATAAATGCATACAGTGCTCAGCATAAGTGAGTGCACCCTAACAGATTTGTCACAAAACCTTTAGTTTTCTTTGAGAATCAACATTTTCTATGGGACACTATAAAACAAAATACTCCCACAAATGTGGACCATTGATTACAAACAAGATATGTTCATTTGCACACACAAAAAGTAATTTTCCTAATAAATTCATTCAAGACCATGT
>JAPQRP010000024.1:26329091-26341404 GCA_037367295.1 Apogon hyalosoma | reverse complement strand
AGATTTTTGAAATTGTTGTTGTGTTCTTTGAGATATTGATTAAAATCTTACTTCTTTTCAAAGGGGGTGTACTCATTTATCTGAGCACTGTATATGGGGAGAGCAACTCCACACAGAAAGGCTGCAGCTGAACCAAGGATCTAACGCTAACCATTTACATGCATTAGTGCTGAATAATATAGACTGACATCAGTGTCTTAGATGACACACACATATTTAGTCAGCATTAAACAGTTGCAGCTCATTCATACGCTGCTGCCAGAACAGACCACATTACACCAGTTCTAAAATCCATACACTAATCTCCATTTAGTTATAGAATAGTTTTTATTGTCCTGCTACCAGTCTACAAATAACAAATGTTTAGGCTCAAAATTTCAATCAGGCTTCATTGTACAGAAACTTCAGAAAAATAAGCCACTTAATACTAACATAACACTGATTTGACAGCAAAGAGCATATTTTATAACAGACTAAATACATTTCTAACACATCTCACTTACTGATAAGCTTTAATCTAACAAATTAGATTTAAGTTACGTTACAGTAAATTTGTGGTACCATATCTGCGTGCTGTTTATAATATAGATACACAAGCAAGTCCGGCAGCAATGTCAACTGTAAAACACACCTACAACATCCGCAAAAACAAGACACGAAAAACACACAGGCACCAAATAAACTGAGTCGTATAACGATTATATAAAATGAGTTAAACAAGAGTTCACTTAGATGCTGATTGACACAAGCGCGCAGATTTCTCAGATTTCTATTGATCCTGTCTATCACAATGCAAGCAAGAAAAAAGTCAAGGTAGTGACGGAGGAGAGGGAGGACAGGGTATAGGAGGAAAGGGGAAAATGGGTCAGCCTGTTCATTTTCCTTTCTCTTATTCCACAGGGGCACACCAAGAGATAGGAACTCAGTCCAAATCCACCAACAGATGTTAGAGCTGGCCGTCTCTTCAATCACGACAAAAAGGCTCAACAGGCCACCTCTCACACTCTGCAGTTCACCCCTTCATCCTTTCATCCCTCTGTCTTTTAGGAGCTTTCCTCATGTCTCTATGCATCGTTTCGGCATGACGAGGCAAAGTGTGGATTAAGAAAGTGGCTAAGAATAGAAAAAAAAGCATCTTTAATGAATTTTATACAACAGAATAGACAAGCGCTATGTATAAAATATAACGCATCACTGTCTAGTGTCTACACACAAAAGAAATCCTGTTAAATTTGTCATGAAAGCATTTCTAACGCCTTCCTTCAAGCAGCTTGAACTATTTTTTACTATTTTAACTATTTATCTCTGTCTAAAACACATATGCAGTCATTATATGCGCTAACCCCCGCAAACCATGCGAGTGTCGAAAATCCCAGGATGTTTATTCAGCTTCATGCAGCAGTCAGATACAAGCGCAGCTCTTTGACACCACAACCTTGACATCTGTCAGAGAGTATATCATATAGAGCAGGGAGAAGGTTCTGGGTGTCTGGAGGAATCCGCTCCTTCTCCCTCCAACCACAATGTGAGATAGCAAGTGGTTACCAAACACTGCTGAGCCCAGACATTGTAAAGGGATTTCTTCCCTTCGCTTCCTTAAGCAGTTTGGGATTAAAGGATGAAAAAAAAATGCTGTGTGTGTGTGTGTGTACAAGGAAAGAGAGGGAGAGAGGAGAGGGAGAGGGGGGGAGAGGGGGAGGAAGGAGATTGGAGGGTGGTCGGATGAAAAAAACAAACCTGAAAAATACATTCAATCACACACATCCAAAAAATGAAAGTTTTATTTTCATCCTTTTGCACATGCTTTTGGGTTCATGGCTGTGTATTTGTGGAGAGTTCACCTGCACTACACACCTGAACATCGTCTGAAAGTGCTGATTCATTCAATCTCGATTCCCCACATGATAAAGATTATAAAGGGTATCGTCTACAACACAATTAGCCATAAACTGAGCCGGATATCTGTCATCTCAAAGCACTCTATTATCTTTATAGCAGAAGTAGTGTACGCATAGGAACTCATGGGAATTTCTAAAAGTTACAAATGAAATGCATCTCTGCCAGACAATACTTTTTGCTTTTCAGGAACTCTTATGATTCTTAATATTTTCCTGCTATCACAAAAATCTTTTCCACAAGAGATTTCTTTGCCTACACAGTGGCCTACACATGGTCTGGTCTCAAAACACGTGATACAGGCACAGAAGCAGAGAAGAGGAGTAGAGTAGTGGAAAAGCAGCCTCATAGGGGAGCCTTTCTACAGAATTACGGTGCCTCTAGCATGGAGCTGTGACAAAGATTGATGTAATGTACATGTTCACAAGTGCTTAACACTCACTTTCTGCACTTCGATCCCTGTTTCACCAGCAGGATCATTAAGAAAGTGAAGAACATCCACCTCTACAATATTCTTAACATAACTGAACTGTGCATATGCTTTTAGTATGGAGTGGGAGTGGGTCATTAAGTATAAGGCTCCAAAAACAAATTCATTTCTTTGTATAATTTTAAATGCAATCGGATGTTGGACTTGTGTGAAAGACATGCAGTAGGCTAGGTTTGACTGAAACCTGATGGGAAACTTACAGGATGTTGTGCAAATATGTCCCTGAAAATGTTACATGTGAATTTATAGACAGTGACAATAAGAATGGAACTGGGTAATATGTCATAACTAAAATATCATAACTGAAGTATCACTTGATACACATGTTTAACAATGTGTATTAAATGAAAACATGCTTTTTGTGTTGTTCACTCATATCATTCTTAGAGGAATGTGCTCTCAATACAGTGATGAGAATACGTGTATAATTTTGGCTTAAAAAAACCTTATAGTGACATGGACATTTTGAGTTTGATTTTGCCTTGGTTGGTGGATTTTTTTAAGTTTGGACTTTGGGGGGTGGATTTGTGCATTTGAATTTGTGTGTTTTCTGCAGAAAGTGTTGTAGTACATGGTTTTGCATTTGAAATTGATTTGAATGTGTGATTCTTGTGTTTGGCATTTAATGTGCTGGGTGTTTGTTTAATTAGACTGGCATCCTTTGTGTGGGTTTGAGGTAAAACAAACAAACATAAATTAAATAACCAAAACCAAAAACCCAAGCGTATACAAAAGACTGAATTAAAACAACTACCCGACTTCTACTACTATCTTAAATGCCAGGAGAGAGACCTGGCTGGCACCCCTTACAAAATCAATATAACAAAATAATACAAAATAAATAAATTAAAGCCCAAACTCAAACTGTCACAACATGTCAGTGCTAAGACCTGGATGGACTGGGGTGGTTTAGAACAGGAGTTTATATGTGGCAGTGACAAAGACAAACATCCAAACAGATCGTTGTCAGTAGGCAAAGTGATCAGTCAGAGGAGAACCTGTCAAGTCACTTGTCTGGTCACTTTAATTTCCATTCCTCACAAATCACAAATTTTCCCCAAGGGGCTTTAAAATCTCAAAGTAGAGTTCCCAGGTAGGTGAATGTTGAGCAGTTGTGGGTGTTTACAGATGGATGAGTCTGTGTATTTGTGCACAAGAAGCAGAAATGCTCCCTCATTCTTCCTGCTTGTGGATACCATTGTGTTTTCTCATATCACATGCACTCACCTGGTTCATATGTGTGTACTAATAATTGTACATTTAACACTTTAGTAGTAAAATTGAACGAATGCGCCTCTGTTTTCTGCAGTCTGCTGAAGAAAAACAGGAAAATAGCAATTTAAGTATGTAAGGAAGGCAACAGTCGGCAAAGTACTTAAAAAATGTGAAATTATTACACTTTATCACAAGTGGAATGCATTACAAATTACAGATGAGGTCTTGGGAAGAGTTCATACACTAAAGTAACTTCTAATATGCGTGGGTAGATTAATGAGATATGAGGCCAATGCCAAAACAAACCCAAAGTGATAATCTGTCAAGAGTCTGAGCATAGTATCATGGAGCATTCTTTCTGTCAGTGGGCAGCATAAAAGGAAAAGATCAAAACATGTAACTAAGCAAGAAAAGAAAGAGAGAAACTGTAAACATGACTATTAGCTCGTTCACACATAATATGATTAACAGGGTAGAGACGGGGTATACGATATAATTTATGCTAATGATTACAACCACAAACATTCCACAGGAACACTGTCTAAACACACTTCTTGTGCATTATGATGGCATTAAAAGCTTAATAAGACTGTGAAATTTGCTTTCCATAGCTATTAAATTCTCCTACTGACAACTCTGCCACAGTCGGAGAGACAAACTATGCAAATTTTTGACTATTTACTAACTATCCAAAACTATTTCTGGAACATTTTTACAAAATCATCAATTTTGGTTTTCTGAGTTTTTATCCTTTTAATACAGAAAAAAAACATTATATATAGTTCTGTGCAAAAGTCTTTACCGCCTTTAACTTTGCTGAAATGAGCATATATATTAATTTCTCAGTCTCTTTTCCTCAAAATCATCAACATCTGACATGTGTTTAACGAGACCTTGTATAAAACATCAGAAATTTGATGCAATAAATCTCATATTACCTGAACAAAATGGTTAAAGGGAGGTCACATTAAATCCTACCACTCTGGTTTACAAAAGCTATTTTTCCCCCCAGAAATTTTTGTTTTTACTGCTGCACATACTTCCCATATATCTCTTAATACAGAGTCTGAGAAATGCATGTGTGTGGTCATTATAACTTTACTAAACCGATAAACCTAATGGTGGACTAGGACATTTACTTCGCACAGTACTGTACATTTAACTCTGAAACTAGACATTTATTTAATTATATCAGCAGTAGGAACACTAATAGAGCCAGAAGGTAGAGAGTATTATTCTGAGCCATGCAGGGATGCGTAACTGCTTCTTAAATGTGAAAAGGAAAGATGTAAAAGCGGAAGTTTCACAACTAACTCAGAAATGCTCTTTTACAAAGAGGCAGAAAATAATGAACATGCCTGGTCTCTGACATCTCATGGCTGATCGTATAAAGTGACTAAGCTCTTTTCAAGACACTAAATTAACTCTGATGTGAATCGTGGTAACTCACTAAGGAGTGACTGGCTGAAGATGGATGCGGAGTCGGAGTCTGGAGAATGAGTGAGTCCCAGGGGGGGATTCAGGTATCACAGCTCTGTAACTCTTCACCACTGCAGAGGGAATGAGGAGGCAAACAGCAGAGCAGTGGACCCGACCTTCCTTTAACACATACACGAATTATGACACACTCCGCCACGACACCTTGCCTGGGTGTTGGCCTTAAGTAGGCAGTGACTAATCTGTTGCCAGGATGCTATCTTGCACACTGCTGCCATCGCTATAGCAACGGCTCATTAGGAAAGTGAAGTGTTTGAGTGGAAGAAGAACTTTGCATGAGCGTGTCATCAGACAAACACAGATGTACACGTATCCATGCAGGTATACGCACTAAAACACAAACATGTACAAAGTCACTGGGAGATATTCTTTCTGTTTCACGGTGTGACAGCTCGTGAGACCGTGGAGAAAAGCAGCTGACTGCCGCACTTGACAGATCTCCACCCCAGACTTAGGCTCTGGAGGAAATACTCTCACGGAAAACTTTTAAAAGCTTCCCTGTCTGCTTCATAATGCACAATGAAGGGGGGTAAACCAAAAAAAGCAAACACATTCATTTCTTAAAATATACAGATATAGTATAATTAGGTGCATAATCACTGACACTCATGAGTAAATAAGCCTAAGTGAAGTACATAAGGGATGACGCCGATATGACTGAAACCCTGCCGGCACTGGACTCACTTTTGAAATGCTGATAACACAACAACAAATATGCTCAGCGTACATAGAACTTGGTAAATCCCTCTCTGAACACCTTTTCAGAGAAAGGGGATTTCTACGTAAAATCCAAAGTGTAAGTGAATCTAAGAGTTTTAACCACTTTGAAGGGGTTTCAAGAAAGCAATAACTTCTTACTTTAAATATATATATACACCAACCGTCATTTAATAGCTTGATAACAGGCCATAAAGTTGATTAGCACAGCATTTTTACAGTGATGGAGGACGGCAGAGCTGACACATCTGCCTCAGTTTTTCCAAATATCATTTTCTTATGGTTCAGCATAGAAAGAGGTGTCAAATCCCTGCAAGGTTTCCAACTTTTTCTTTCCTCTGTGCCCATCCATTGCCTGAGCCCAGAATAGCATCCATTCATCTATCCCAGTTTTCTTCACTAAAGCAAAACAAAACCTACACTAGAAAAAGGGACCAAGATTGAGAGGAAGGAAGAGAGGAGAATACTTCCTCTGCTCGGATGAAAGGAGAAACACAAAGAGTTTGTTTCACGCATCAGAGAGTGTCTCTCTTCCATATGTGCTGTAATAAACACATGCCAAAGCAAGCATGTGCAAGAGGGAAGAGTAATATTCCCATGAATGCAGGCTATATATTTATCATTCTCCTTTTCTTGGAGGTTTAAATTTGCAGAAAACAAGAACCAGAGAAACTCTTTGTGGAGGGGCGTGCCCAAACACAGAAGCACTTTATAAACCGATATGTGATTTGCATCACTGAGAAGCATTAATCATTCTTCGCAGCTTGATTGAGGCATGGTGGTGTACAGGAGGAGGAGGAGGAGGGGAAAAAAGAGGTGGAGGGGAGGCCATATCTCAGTCCCAGAAAAGAGTCATCAGCGCTAAAATCAATACTCGGGCAAAGACATGTGAAGACCGCAGAGAGAGCTATTTGAGCTGGAGACAATCTTTCACTGGTAATATCCACAAACTGTACTGTACAAGTGCTGAGTCCCTACCTGGTACATGTAGGTGTTAAAGTGGGTCCCATTCTGAAGGTGGATCTTCACTGTTGGGTTCATGTTGGAGGATAAACATATCAGATGCCCCAGTAAAACCAGCTAACCCCATAAACAGAGACAGAAACTGGGAAAAGGGTGGTGCAAAAGAGGGCTAGTTCCTCTGAGTCCTGGTCGATACTGAGTGTAGCAGGGCTAGATGAGATTCCTCTGCTGCTCCCTCTGCCCTCCTCCGGGGAATTAACACTCCACTAATCAGCCTGCTCTAACTACAGCCAATAGCACGGGATGAGACACAAGAGGGACGAGGGGTAAGAAAGGGAGGAGAGAGAATGGAGGGTTAGGAGAGAGGAGATAAACAGGGACAACTGTGATCTTAGTGACGGAGGAAGAAGCGCTGAGGACGGAGGGATGAGGAGGAGTGATCAGCTGATGGAGGAAGCAAGAGGCTGGGTTTAGACAAACACTGCTGGGGGCTCTCACCACCTGTTCTCTGATGTAAACACCCCCATGCTAACACACATTTACACCCATGCAGTTATGAAAGTTAAAGCACTCAGAGGGGAGTTTTTAAGTCACATTTGGAACTAATGCCAAGAATTAGCATGAAATTAAACGCTCTATTTCCCCCTGATAAAAACTCCAGTCACTGCTTACTCAACACAAAATTCAAGAGACCCATTTTCCTCCAGCATGACATTGTGCGTACTGATTCTTTCTATTTTTAAATGGCAGCCTGTTTCGTCCCTCTTTTCTCAGTAGGATTTCACAGAGCACGCACTTGCCTGGACTCTGATGCATCTTTTATTCAGCAAAGAATAACCCCTGCATTTTTATATTGGAACTTCAGTATCATCAGCCCACTACATATACAGTCTGAATCATGACTCTTGAGTAGTTTCGGTGCCCTGAAACACAAAGATGCAACAAGAAGTTATGAACATGCTTGTGAACGTTTAACAATATGATGACATAACTTTATTCAAGTGGGAATTGAAGTTATAATGCATGACATTGACTTCTTGCCATAAAATAGATTCATTCATTATTTTCTCATTTTACTGATGCCTGTATGTTTATGTATTTATTGCACTTAAATGGCCTGAACAGACCAGAACACTTCTTCTTTACTTCCTTTCCCGTATCAACTGTTAAACTCAAATGCATGAGGTATAGAAAATATGTAAGAATCTTCATGAGAGAAAAGTGCTTCATTAGTTTGTGTGTAGTTGTATGTGCCGTAGGATTCAGCTGATGTGTGGGATGAAAAATACTTATTAGCCTCTTAGTTGAATGTAAGCTAAGTTTTATGATCACATTTTAAGCTTTACAATTGTGTCCAAATGTTCTATAAGGGAGCAATACTATACTGTATCTATTATTTCTATATATTTTCTGAAACTCCCCTTGTGTGTGGCAGCCAGAAGAAAAATGAAAAGAAATAATGGGAAAGAGACAAAGGTCTGCAGCCTCACATGAACTGTTAAAGATTTCCATTCATAGTCCCGAGGGTCACCAGGAGAAACCCTTTAAGTTTCATTGACTTTGCTTGATACTGATATTTGTAACATTCTAAGAACAAAAAAAAAAAAAATCACTCGACAGTGCAAACACGCACCCCTATCAAATGTTTCCTCTTACACCTTATTTGACAGTCCATTATTTTAACCATGCATTACCTTTTTTTTTTTTTTTTTACCATTCTTTAAACCTTATTCTACTTTCCTAATGCTTTATTATTCACTCATTCTATGCTTAAGAGTAGAAATGCTTCCTGACTATTGGTTCACTTGCATGTACCTGGTTGTCAAGGACACAAGGTAGAACAGACGATGAATCAGTGAATCCAAGTTTCTGCTCATCAAAACATTCTTTAGTTGTAGTGGTGACTGCCACCTTCAACTGACAACAGCTTGGAACAGGCTCCAGCCTCAGTTTCATTCACTGAGTAGCCAAACACACTGGCCACTGTTACTACTAGGTTAGTGGTAAGACAGAGACCCCTACTGGCAGCACAAGGGGCTCACACAAAACAGTAGCAAGTAAATGAGTAATCCAGAGCACATTCACCTAGAGAGAGGCAGAAATTTGCATGAGAGGAGGTTTCCAGCTCTGGAGCAATAAGAGGTTTCCAACGTCTGTCTGAGGAAGATGCACGAAAACAAGAATCACAATAGGAAATGGTAATAATTCATGTTTGTCCTCACAGCCTTGACATCAGTGGGAAACAGACTAGGCAGATCTGGGGATTTAAGAGACAGAAACAGAGGAGCATCTGAGCAAGCACACACCTCACCACAAGGCACACATACAACAGCAGAAGGAACAAAAACACGAGAACTTGACACATTTGCGATGGCATTTTCTGCAGCGAAATTCACAGAAGTGGTGAGACCTCTGACTTTTTTATTTTCTCTCCTATTCTCTCTCTCTCTCTCTCTCTCTCACTACCTAAGTCTCTCTCCTCTCGACGCTACCTAACTACACTTGATTACTTCTTTCACACTCTATCCACTTCAGCTCCTCCATGCTTGCTCTCTCATCCTTTTTTATCCTTGCTTCTTTCTCTCTCTTTCTCTCTTCCATATTTTTCTCAAGCGTTGCTAATCTCAGCTGAACCTTCCCTCGACGGAGAAGCCATTTTACACTATAACATAACATGGAGCAAAAGGCAGTTTTTCCACTACTTCTATGCCACCGTCACCACAAACACAAGCGAAGAACCAGGCAAACACAGTGCAATTAATTGCATACATATTATACATAAGTCTGACATATTGTATATAACAAGCATGACTTAACTAATAAAACAGTCCACTGATCATTTTACCTTGTGCCAGAAGTTTAAGAAATAATGGAATTCTATACTATGTTTGCTGTCACTAATAATATCATAAATGAGACTGCAAGGCAGATAACAAGATAGTTTCAGTAATTAAAACTGAATTCTTGTCACAGGGACAGTGATTATATCTCAGCCTTCACTGATGCCTGAAACTAAAGCATTTTTCTACAATATTTACCTATAATAAAAAAAACTCTCCCCTTTAAATCACAGTGGAAATGCACAGATTAACAAACCTTGCAAACTTTGATTTATATGTAAGGTCACTATGAGGGGTCTAGTTGTAGCTTAATGGGCAAAAGAGGATGCCCATTCAAAGCTTCGGTGTGCAATAGTGTTTGGTGTCACTGGATAAAATGTCCATTACCTTTCAGTATATTACAATTGAAATGATCTGACAAGAAACAAGACATCTACACCTAGTCTTCATTCTATTTTCAGGCTATAGAAAATACACCCCATTACACAAAATGTTGACTGTTTGCAGGTGTTTTCAGAGAAGTTAAATACATGATTGGAAGCATTAATTATCTACTGCTGTTAAGGTGACTGTGCTCTACTATATACTCACCGGCCACTTTATTAGGTAAACCTGTTCAAAATATTAACACAAATACTGAATTAATCACATGGTTCAATGAGGCATGTAGCATATAAATACATTTGTATGCAATGCATAAAACTAGTGCTGTCAAACGACTAAAATTTTTAATCAGATTAATCGTTCATTTTTAATCTTTAGTAATCACATTTCATTTTGCATGAGCAAAGATATGGAGGACTGAACTTGCCATATTTAAAAATATATACAGAAATATACAAATGGCTTGATAAATCCAAATGGATTTAAATCACATAAATCCATTTGGATTTATGGCAGGTTCAGTCCTCCATACAGTCCTCCATACAAAGAGACTCAAGAAAGAAGGAAATATATAACTACTTCATGTGTTTATTAAACTCCCTCAACAGTTTCAACAACACAACTTGAAACAACTGTCTTGGTTTTTTTTTTTTTTACTCAAATTTCCCATCCAGAGGGCCAACGTGCTGTTTAGCATCTTCCATCTTTATTGGTTGGTTCTGCTGCCTGTTATTACCGGATCAACTGCCCATTTGAGCATGCATGAGGGTAACTCTACTTGGACAAACTGCCTGAAATGCATTGCCAGAGAAGTTCAGAGTCATTCTGTGCTGCAGATGGGTTCAATGTGTTGACATTCTTAATCAGATTAATCATGATGATGGATTAATCTGCATTAATGCATTCACTTTGACAGCCCTATGTATAACATGATTTAATAGTACATGTATATTTTGGCAGGTAGAGATGGTCAAGAAGACCTGCTGAGATTCAAACTGAGCATCAAAATGGGGAAGAAAAATTATTTACGTGACTTTGAATGAAGCAAAGTTGTTGGTGGTTTTATTGATCTACTGGGATTTCCCCATACAATCACCTCTAGATTTTACAAAGAATGGTCCAAAAAAGAGTAAATATCAAATGTGTGACAGATCACCCTGTGAAAATGCTTGATGTTGGTACCAGAGGTCAGAGGACAATGGTCAGACAGGTTCAAGCTGATAGAAAGGCAACAGTAACTGAAGTAATCACTCAACACAGCCAAGGAGTGAAGAAGAGCTTCTCTGAATGCACAATCACACATCTAACCTTGAAGCAGCAGCAGAAGACCACACAGGGTACCACTCCTGTCAGCTAAACACAGGAAACTGAGGCTGCAATTCACACAGATTCACTGAAATTTGACAATAAAAGACCAGAAAAATGCGGCTTGATCTGATGAGTTGATATTCACATGATATGGACAGAATTTGGTGTTAACAGCATCAAAGTATGGATCCATCCTGCCTAGTATCATTTGTTCAGACTGCTGGCATCATAATAGAAAGTAGAATATTTTTTAGTATAATTTGGCCCTGTAGTACCAAATGAGCATTGTTTAAATACCAAAGCCTACCTGGATATTGCTGTATTGTTGTAGACCTGGTCCATCCCTTTATGATGCCATTGTACCTGTCTTGTGATAGATACTCCCAGCAGCATAATGTGGCATGTCACAAAGCTCACATCATCTCAAACTGGTTTCTTGAACATGATAGTGAGTTATGGTCTCCAGAGCCACCACATCTCAATCCAATAAAACAGCGGTTCTTAACCTTTCTGTTGCCAAGGCCCCCCTGTGTCCAATAAAAAATTGCAGGTCCCCGCTATATATGACAAAGACACACATTTGAACACTGTGGGGAAATGTGAGTGATGTCAGTGTGAAGTCTTTAAAAGTCTTTTCTTTATTATACTACGTTTATTTCTATATATGAGGGGAAAAAATACCGAGGTCTCAATGATGAGGACCTCAGTGATGTGTACAGCCATGCTACTGCCCAAGACTGCACTTTGATCAATTTATTTATTTAATATTATTGGGTTAAGCAGTTATTTTACACCAATGAAGCATTATGGTTTGACATTATGGTTTAGCTGGAAAGTTCTTTCGCTTATTTTTTTCATTGGAGTATTTTTCTTAGAAACATTCACAGCCATCCCAAGCCCCCCCTGGCAGCTCTCTGAGGCCCCCTTGGATGGATGGATGGATGGATGGATGGATGGATGGATGGATGGATGGATGGATGGATGGATGGATGGACGGATGGTG
>JAPQRP010000024.1:26295985-26317870 GCA_037367295.1 Apogon hyalosoma | reverse complement strand
AAGAGAAGAGAAGAGAAGAGAAGAGAAGAGAAGAGAAGAGAAGAGAAGAGAAGAGAAGAGAAGAGAAGAGAAGAGGTTTCCATCAGCTGCTGACATTCCAGCACTGTCTAAGACACAGAGAGGAAACAGGGGATCAGATAGGACGTAGCAGAAATGAACAGATCATGATGACAAAAGGATGCGACTGAAACTGGAGAGGTAGAGGAAGGAGAGGAATATTGGAGGATGGCGGCGGAAGTGGAGGAGGGGGAGGGGGGAAGAGGGCAGTGTCTGATGCAAGCTGCAGAGCTTCATATGACCTTTATGTAACACAACTATGGGCACTTCCCCTTCATCTTTTTTCCATCTTTCATTCATAATTGTCTTGCTTCATTCCCTCTGTCTCATTTGCAAGGGGAAAGGTACATAATGGTGTTAAAATTACATCCGGGCGATATGGACAAAAATGTTATCGTAATAAAATTTTCATGAGGAGTAAAAGTTGAAAAAAAAAAAAAGATGGTTATTCGTAATGTTTTTCAGAAACCGGAGATACAACATTCAAGCAATTCTAAGGGTAAATATCTTCTTTCACCATCAAAATATAAATGTAAAAGCTGAACAACAAAACACTGAGTTTATAATAATTGTCATTATTATTCTATCACCCAGTGACCTTTCATGGATTTTAGCACCGTTCACAGACTGTGTGTTGATAAGAGCATGTCCACCCGACAGACCACAGCACCATTTTGTCCATAGTGGATTTGCTAAATATTGTCAGTAAATCTTTAACTTGCCCTTATGAAATGTCACAACTGAATAGCAGGAGTGAAACACATAAAGTCAGTTTTACCAAGGTCATGCATGTGAATGGCTCAACTGCTCCTGATGTAAAACTATAATACGCAGTTGTGAATGGATTAATATTAATCTCTGGGAACATGGAATATAAAGCATCAGACTGATAAAATTTGGGGGCACATGTCTTAACCTGCTCAAGCTCAAACTACATCTAGTCATGAACACTGCTAGTCAAATATAAACTAGTTAGGGTGACCTGTAGTTGAGGGCACTGACCATTATGAACATGTACCCTGTTCAGTTCTCAGTCTGAGTGATGTTCTTGCATATCATGCCCCTCTCTTTGTCCGTTTCCTGTATCCTCTGAACCATCAAATAAAGGCACAAAAGAAAGGGAGGGAATTTGTACATTGCATTCTGGGAAATACGATAGCCCCAATCATTTTCAGCACTGAGGAGACTAGATGACTGATAGTCGAGGGAGGTGAAAAAAGTATTAAAAGAGATTAAAATCACAATAATGTGGACATGTTGAAGCTGCTGAGATGTCTTCATCACCTCTGAGACTTTCAGGTCTGTAGTCTTTATTTTTATGTATTTTCACAGTCTGATACTTTGACAATTTTACCACGACTACAACTTTTTTTTACTTGTAAAATGATCTTTTAAAGTGACAAACATCATATTTGTATAAATGATCGAGAAGTTACTTGTCTCTCACCATGGACTGTAATGCAATTTTTCCCCCTGAAATAAAGTCCCATGGAGCACGACAAGAAGGGGCGGGACTTTGGCTCTATATGTGGGAAGGTGCAGCAAAGAACTAATCAATCATGTAAGTTTTTATGGTTAAACGAGTGCTACATCACAATTGTTGTGAACGTGTTACCATTTATTCATGTGTATTTACTCTTTTGTGAAAATAGCCACTAACCATTAACAACCCTTCTAAGCAAGCAGAAAAACTTGGATGTTTGGATTTTGTTCCTCTAATTTTACCATTTACATAAACATTTTCCAATGCAAAATTTAAAAATGGTCATTAAAAATCTTTATAGAACTGTACCTGATAAGTGCCTGTCCTAGATTTGATGCTACTAAAATATTTGCCCCCAAAGACTTAAATGGTTATACTTTCCTCTGCATCTGTGCTTCATTAAACACCAACAGAGAACCCCATTAAGCCCTGAAAGCATTCTAAAAAACCCAAACACATTTTACTTAAACATTATGCTGCACTCAAAAGCCTTGAATTTGGGAAAATGAGAGCCTGAATAACTCATTTGGAAAGCAAATCAGAAATCCACCACACATATCATATTATAAAATGACAAACAGTCCTACATTTACGATCTAAAATTTTCAAACAGGAGGAAGACTAATTGTAGTGACTTCTCAGATTACCTAAAAACTTAAATTACATGAAAATTATTGTCCTGTCACATGTATTAATTAGACGAGTAGCACACTATTCTCATACCACTCTTATTAATTTGACATGTTGAAATGATGTGGCTTCCATTACCATCTATTCATAACCAAAACTGTTAATTGTTAGAAAGCTAATAGCGTGTGAAACAAGCAAAAAAAAAAAAAAAAAAACACTTCTTGGATCTAATAATCAATGCTAATATCAGTACAGGAAGGAAATGTGTTATTGCTGAGTGACACTGGTGTTTTATTGAGTGCCAAAAACTGTGTAAACTATTTAAGACATTCTGAAACTGGGAAGAACTCCAGATGAAATAGTTCTGGCTCACAGTAGCACAAAAACAAATTGATTGGGCCGGCATGTTTCTTGCAACAGGTGCATAATTGCAGTGATCCAGATTTAGACCTTTCCGTGTGACATTTCTGATCCAACATTACTCATTTCACTTACATCCTCCTGCTGTTTATATTCCATACTTTAATGACAAAATAAATAAAATCAAAGGAGTGCAAAAGTGTCTCCCTGACATTTACTCTATGTTTCTGTATTTTACGTCTAATTGTTTATGTGTGAGAAAGACAGAGTGAGTGAGAAATAGTATGAGTACATGAAAGGGCTATTGAAGTGTGGAATTGAGGGCAAGAAGGCACAAGGCAGTGGACAGAGAGGAAGGCAGCTAAGTGTGAATGATGTTCTTCTTGCACGAGGGGCAGGCCACATCCCAGCCCCCATTATTCTAATGGGCACCACAATGCTTACTGACCTTCATCATTGGCAGACAGAGCCGGCTATAGAGATGATAGTGTGTATGTGTTATACATCTAATTACAATGTGCAGGAGCAGTTAAGACTATTAATGTTATGATTAAAATTTACTACATGGACTCTCCTTAGTATGACTGAAGCTGTGCAATACAAAGCAAAAAGTTAAACAGAACACTTAAATAAAACTAAATGTTTTCAGGCTACTATGGGAATTGCTCAACTCTCCAGACTTTCAGCATTATAATGAGCAGATTTAAGTCAATTCATTGCACATACGCAATAGCTTGAGGACACGTAACACACATAAACTTTCATGTCATGTGGTATACAACATGATGAGATACACATTCATACAGCAACATTGTAGGGGTCGTATGTAGTATGTCTACTTTGAAATACTGAAAAAAACCTAAGGGTATCATTAAAGTGTTTAGAACAAAGAGCTCTGAAGTTCTGTCAAAGATGCCAATGTACTGGATTGTAGAGATAAGAACTGACTTTATTTACAATGAAAGGCCGGTAGAGTTATGTGACCACTAGAGGAAGTAGTGGGTCACTCTGCAGGTCTCCCATGGTGATGAAAACTAACACCACAGGGCCTTTGACCAAAGCCTCAGAAGATCATGAGATGGGATGAGAACCACTAAGAAACAACTTCTAGAGTTAAAGAAAGTGAGAAAGTGATAAAAGTTAGAAGCACTGTTGCTGTTTTCACCACAGCTCTAAATGAAAAGAATGGAGTTTGATGAAATGGCAGCATTTCTTCTAAAGGGTTGAGTTTGATTATGGGGTTTATAAAGATATGAAGTCATTATAGGGACGCAGCTAACAATAATTTTAACAACTGATTAATCTGTACATTATTTTAATAACTAACTGATTCATCGGATAAACACAAAACACTAAATTCTCAAAGATCGTTATTTAACCCAAAGCTGGGGACAAATCACTAATGATTACATCCCCACAATGGCTTCAGGTATAGGTAGTGAGCACTAGTCCACTACCTAGACTTGCTATGGCTACAGCCTGACAAGCTATAGTCTTCAACCAGCACCAGTTATAGACTATCAAACTAGCGTTGTATGTATTAGTTCCAGTCAACGATAGGTAACGTTAGTCTGATGGCCTGATAAACGGAGATGTATGAAAACATTATAATTACAATGATAGTGTCTAACTAGCTAGCAGGCTAAAGTAATCATGACACGTAGGCTATCTTAAGCTAGGTTTACATTATGTTCCCATGGCCACGTACGGCAGCCCCCTTTGCCCATAATGTAGTGCGCCGTGAAATTTTGGCCTTTTTTTCCCTCCATATCCAAGTTTTGTTACATAAATGGTGCACTATGTTTCAGGCAAACGGAGCTACTATGGCCACTCTGAACACAATGTAAACCTAGGTTTAAAAATCTGGCCCGGCATCTGAAGCCTCAGCCATACTGCTCTGTGTTTTCCTCTACACATACTAACATGCTCAAGACCCAATGAATTGACTGCCGAAGTTATTGCCAATTCTTTTAAGAATCAATTTGGACTGATTTAATCAATTTGTTGTTGCAGCATTAAGTAATTATGTGATATTATTATCTTTGCTAAATCGATCTTTGTTAATCCACGGCTCAGACTAAACTGTAACAGGTCTGACCCTGTTTGGACGATTAAAACCGATCTTTAGTTTAGCTTTTGAACATAAACTATATTATATGTTTATATTATATGTGATTTTACTGTGGCTAAGAAAGCTAAGCTAACAGAGCTACAATGTAAACTATCAGCTGACACTGCATGTGAAGATCATAACAAGCTGTGAGTGTGACAATATAACATGAATTTTTGTTTGAAGAAGAAAACTTCATGATACCTTAGTAGAGATGCGTGATAACAATGAACTTCATACATTATTCAGTGAGTGATACAGTCTGTGGATACATAGCGTTGATTGGCCGTCCTAAGTATGTTATGATGACCTCCCCCTGCTGATGAGAGTGTGGAAAACCAGCACTACATATAACCCCTTTTACTGAAGCATAGCAACACCAAAAAATTAACTTAACCACCATCGACATCCAAAATTACCATTTATATAAGAATGCTAAAGTTTGTGCTCCAACTGCTGCTGTGCTCCCATCTCATGCTGTCAGGGCAAAGCTGTAAGTACAGTGAGCTAGTTGAGAGATATGAGGCATTATCTGACAGAACGATAGCTAACTAATAGACCTCTCAGCACACACGCTTAAAGCCATCACCACTGATAAGACGGAGAGCGAACGAGAGGGGAGAGACAGGAAGACTATGAGACACAGGGAGAGGAAGAGGGACGAGAGTGAGACTTTGGAGAAGGAGAACAGATCAGTTTGTTGGTAATGTTAACACGGATACTGAATCTTCACTGAGGCAACGCCAGCATATTCATGAAGCAATTTTCAACAACAGGTCCTTGTGCTTCATGAAAAACAAGGAGACAGAGAAACTAATTAAATCAAAGATGATAAAAGAGACAGCAGAACAACTTCACCACATACACAAAGAGCCAATATGTGTGTGTGTGTGTGTGCGTGTGTGTAAAACTGCACACATATTTGAGTCTGCACCAGCCCACGTGTCTGTGAATGGAGTTGGAAATAAATGCAGTTCAGAACAGAGGCATTTTGTAGGTGGAGCTGAATAAACGGGTTGATTTAATATCGAGATGAGACGTTCTAAGTGACGTCTGTGCTACATGCGTCTAATATATCTCCTTTGTTCCTCCAGCATACACTTCATGAACTCCTACTGTTTAAATCAGCCAAGAAGAGGGTCTGTTTCGTAGCGTAAAGATGTCACCATGTATTTATCAAAGACGATCCTCTGAACATGGTGCATTTTGGGATCGGGCCAGCCATGATAGCGCTTACGCTCGCTGACATTAGCACATACATCTTTCTATGGGACACGTCCAGGTTTCAGTGTACTGTGTGTTTACCTTTGTGTGCATGTGTGTGATGTATCTGCCTATTTGGACACAAAAGTGCTGAGTCGGTGTGGGCAATTCCTCACTGGATCCATTTCCTTATGTAAGAGTTCAGTATGTATGGAATCTATAATGTGAGGCGGTGACTGGGTGAGTCGTGATATTATGTGTTTTACAGCCTGGGTCATATTTTCCAAACCTTTTGACCCTTTTCTGCCAATTCCATGAAGCAATGTACATCTGTAGCATTCTATACCTAGAGACATACACTAATTATTAATTGGTTGCTTATTTCATGATTCATTGATGGAGCGAGAGTGTTTTAGCTGGTTGACAATCATTAAGATATTCAGTTTACTGCCAGAGTAGGAAAATATAATTTTTTTTAAGCTGCAATGAGAGAACTTGACTTTTTTTAAATCTTGAAAACAAATTACTCAAACTGATGATCAACTATGAATATACCTGTGGATTAATTTAATAGTCAACTAACTAACTAATTAATTAATTAATTATTGCAGCTTTATTGCAGAGAAAGCTATTTCAAAGAATATCAAAGACAAATATAGGACAAAAGTGGTCCAGTTTAAAGGTTATCATTCTACTTTTGTGTCTAAAACCCACTCCCCCTGCCTTCTTACAACATCAGAATTATGGTGCAATACAAACAAGTGCAGCACAACTAATGGCTTTGAGTAAAGGCTGTGAAACACTGCGCCATTACTCCCAAATGTATAATTATCACATGCTGCCCATCCCTGTGATGGGAAGCTTTCTGCCCCCTATTTAAGTGTGGCAATTCCCAAAAGCAAAAAAAACAAAAAAACAAAAAAAAACCCAGAAAAAACTGTTTACACTTTAAGCACAACTGAAAGATGAGTTAATTTTAAGCATACGTCTTCCTTGGCCCATTTTCCAAACTAATCATGTGGAAATTAACAGAGAAGTGAAAATCATTTAAATAAGAAATTGATTGCAGGGTATAATTACTTCAGATTTTACAGTCAAATTAAATTTTCATGCAATGGATTTTAGAGCTCAGATTTTGGTTAAAAAAAAAAATCTGATTAATTTGCTCATTCTGCATTGCTAGATTAAAGAACTGGTGTGTAAAATTCAGGGGGATTTAGCAGGATCTAACTGAAGTTGAATTTAATACTCATAATCATGTTTTCATTAATGTATAATCACACAATAAAGAGAATAATTGTGTTTTCATTTTCTTAAAATGAACCATTTTTATCACAGGCGTGGGTCTGGACTTAGTGGCATCCTTTGTTATAGTGCATTACCTACTTTAAAGGACTTGGATGTTTGTTCTTTTTTTTTTTTTTTTTTTTTGGGGGGGGGGCACTATGGTGGGGATATGGGGCATTCAACTGGTTTCAATCTTCAACATGACTGCTACATGTCACTAAGTATCACACACTGAAGCTTTAACTCTCACAGATGCTTAAATCTATCATTCCTACCTTTTTCTCCAACATTTCAATTAATCTTTTCCTAATAATTACACATCGTTTTCTGTTTATGTCACTTCACAAAAGCAAAAAAGCAGAAATGTGGCATTCTATTTTTGTAAATCACAGTCACAGTTGCTTCAGGTGATATTTTCAGATCATGGAACAGTTTAAGGTTTATTTAATCTGGCTTTTATTAACCATAAAAATACTGTTGTCTTTGTGGTGATCACGTAGAACGGGTATAACATGGGAATGAGTTTGTAACGGATGCAACGGTACAGATTAAACCACGGTTCAGTATGTATTGTGGTTCTTCGAGTCACGGTTCACGGTTTGGATGCAGAGCCCGGCTGGAGCTCGGCTATGAACCAAAACATAACTGGGAACTCATGGAGAGCCTTAAGGCTCATTTATGTTCCTTTATGTACATAAATATGTTATCTGTTTCTAACATTGTCCTGCGTCACTGCCTTCATACTTCCATGTGTCCAGTACGTTGGAGAGTGTACCGTCATACCCCTAGAGTCTATTGTAGAAGGTGGATGCACTGCCATTGGAAGGTTGGTGAACAACATCTGTTATAATGCATGACTGCATTTCATTGGTCAAATATGTATTTTCACATGTGGAAATTTGCAAAAATCAAACTCTGTCAGAATATATTTTTCACAATATGTGTTTTCTGCAGTGTACAAATATTCATAAAGAACCAATCAGTTTTCAGAAAATGCTCTGTGAATTTTTAGTTACTGACATTAAAATATACTCTTGTACTGGCATCATGTGAATTTAAATATTTAAGAGTTTATGTTTGCTATGGATCCAATCATACATTGTCGGTCATTCTGAAGGAGCAAGACATACAACTCATTTGCTTTGGTGACAGCATATATTTAATGTTACTCAACAGGCAAATGAACTGTCCCTAAACAATAACATGTTTTTCAGAAGACACTAATTACATGTTTAATAATGTTTTGACAAGAAAGAAATGAAGAGTTTCCTGTGACAGTAGTTTGACCGTGTAATTCATTCCTGCAGGCTGCAGTTGGTAGTCCTTATATATTAAATTTGTTGATAAGATGGAGGGACAGATTTTTAATGGAGTTCTCCTTCAAGAATGAATTGCTACATATGGTTAAGTTTCCCTGATGTCTAAAATTAATTTGTACATATTGTACAGCCATCCTCCTGCTTCTCCTGTTTCTCTCATATCATTTATTTCCAGATAATGCCAGTTCATAAAGGCCACTGAAGTACAAAAATATCAATAAAATAAAAATTTCTCTATCTTGGGAAAATGTCACACAGATAATGAACATGTCTGATTTGTATAATAATAGAGATGCAATGCCAAACAAATACAGAAACAGACACAAGGAATGAAAGTGAACTGTATATGCACACACTGAAATGCATGTAACACATAAGCCATTAACTATATACAGCTGTATTTGTCCTACCACTGTGTCCTTCTCCCAAATCCTACATTTCACTTGCACCGCCACGCTCTCTCAGATCTTTGCGCGTGTGACAGTGTGGGTGTGTGTGTGGGTGCGCATGCGGGTGTTATTGACAGTCAGCAGCAGGGGGTGTGTGCTATGTTGTGAGACACTGACAAGCTGTATTTCATGGAGCAGATGAAGCATTTTGAAGTTTTCTAAATCCCTTTAAGGGTCCAGCCGGGAACTTAGCTTCTGACGCTACTGCCTGTGCTGCTGCTGCTTAAATCGCTTGCTGGGAAAACTGGGGTCTAGATGTCCACTACCACTTTGTGTCTGGGTGTGTAGGTGTGTGTGTGTATGTGAGTGCGTGCATTTGTGGGGGCTGTGTGCATTTACGTTCTTGTATGTCCCTGTGTCTGCACATGGGGTGCTTTGTAAGTTTTCTACCCTTAAAATTCCTCCCCTTGGGCTTTGACACCCTCCCACACCTCCCTCAAACACACATACATTACTGCCTCTACTCCTGAACTCCTGTCAAACATTCACACACATACCCTTCCCCCTCCCCACCCCTTATCTTCTATTCTGGGGGAGTTTCAGGAGGAAAAGCAAACTGACAGAGTTCCAATAGTGTAGTTGTTAGACATGGCAGGGCTGCTGTGGGCTTAACTGCTGGCTGGAAAACTTCATCTCACGTCCCTCTGCTCCTCCTCCTCTTTCTCATTCTGTCCTTTGCTGCCTCCCTTCTTCATTACTCTCATCTTCCCCTCTGGTGGTCCTGCAACTCCAATCACTCTGCTCTTATTACTGGAGAGAGGAAACTCATGGAGACACACACTGTGACTGTCCCATTACGAGAGCATGCCTCCCACTGCTGGGGACAGTCAGGTATATGCTTGATTCTGCTTTTCTTTCTTTTACAAAATCTTATACTGTCTTTTCTACTCTTCCTTTTTCTTCCTTCACTCTTCTTCTTTTTCCCAGTCTGCCAGGGGGGACAAATTGGCGCCCGGCTGAGCTAAATGTGCTTGGTGCTGAGAGCCAGATGGTACTGGCAGAGGGGATGGAGGGAGCGAAGGATGGATGCTGCTCTGAGATGGAGTGTTGTAGCCATGGTGTGGCAGGGAGCATGGGAGAGCTAGCGTTGCACACTAATATCCCATTAGAGCTCACGGGCCTGAAAGCTGTGCACAGGTTCTTTGCCAGGGGCCAGTTTGACCCTGCCAGAGCACAGGGGAATGGGACTTAAATTGAGGCTGAGTAACATACATGTAACAGAGGGAAGATAACAGCATGACCTACTGCAGAGTGGAGAAAAAAGACACATGATGGAAAGCTGGCAAGATGTAGCAGAAGATGGAGACAAGAAGATTTAGAGAGAGGTGTGATGTCAGTCAGCTGCAGGGAGGGAGATGTGCTGTTAATTAGACTTCCTTTGCACTTTTTAGGGGTCATTTGGCATAATCATTTCCTTTTTTATTCTTTCCACTTTCTCTGTGATGCAGTTATGTAATCATATATCTGATAAAGACCATACAGACCGTATGGTTAGGTAAAGCCATGAAGTTTAATTTCACTTTATTTCTTTATTTTGTGGTTTTCACAGTTTACATAGTTTTGACCACATTTACTATCTATAATAAAGACATCATATGCATGAAGCTAATTGTTGAGATCTGGAATCACTGCAAAACTGCTTGAAACTATCAAATAACTAAACAGCCACCAGCAACAACTAACAAGCGTCTACTGATCTAAAATGATTAGTAATTTGAAAAATCACTAATCCTATAATTAACACATCCAAATAATTCCGGTAAAATGCAGTGTTTCAACTTTTCAGTAGCATCAGATGTGTCTGTAGTGAACACTGAAACACTATTATCTTCTCCAACATTGATTCACCAATAAAAAAACATGTACTTTGCTAAATGATTGTGGTTGTAGACGCTTGCTGCATGTGCATTTAATGAAATGTTTTGCTGAAAGTCAGTGTTTCTTTAGTTTTCTCTGTTTTGATATAATAACCTTTGAATTTACTCTGAGCTTTAATGAAAATCTGCATGATCAGTAGATTAAATTTTTAAAAAAAATACCTGATTTTCCCTGAAAAAAGTTAAAATGCAGAAGATAAAATACCATTTACTATAAAAATATTAAATGGTAATAAATCACTAAGAAAATATTAAATGTAGATAAAAATTCATTTGGAAATCACCACAGAAACAGTTTTAGGTCTTTACGGGGTAAGTGAAATCAGTCAGGGCATAGGAAAAAAAATGCAATAGCAAAAGTATTCAAAGTGATGCACACTTCAGTGTTTCCACATGCTAAATTGCAAACAGTTCAACATAAGAGGCAGAATCTGAACATGACCAAAGCTGTAAAGTGACTGAATTTGAGGGCTAAGTAATATGTTGCATTAATTCAGCTGTTCATTGTATTAGTATTTAATATATGTGATTTTCTTTGTCCACTGTAAAATGTGATGTTTACTTATTCTGGTCCAAATTATGACACATTTCTGCTTTCAGAAACTATAATAGTCTGTTGCCCATGCTTATGATTTATTTTACTATATTGCAACACCATCAAGCAACCATAAGAGTGTTTTGTTTCCTAAATCATAAAATCAGGATAAATGCTACCTCTGGTGTCACTCAAACAGCAGTGCCAGCAGTTCTCTGTAGTTATGACAGTAATGAAAGCTGTCACAGTTTCATTGGAAACGCCTACACATGAGATATGACGATGATGTGATGTGATATGGAAATGGTTCAGTTTTGCAAGGTCCAATGGGGAACAGACGAGCATTAGATCTTAAAGTAGCAGCCTGATGGATGCATTTCAACACCTTAAACAAAACATGAAGTTGAATGAGGACATTTATCTACATCCATGTTCCAAGCACCTTATTATGATGTTGAAAGCAATCAGTCGCAAGTATGAGTTCATGTAAACAGATAAAAAGCATTAAAATCGCCTCATCCATTGCACTAAAAATATATATACTAAAAGTCATAGGATTAAGATGAAATGACATTGAAGTTGCAACGACAGATGCCTGGGGTTTAATGTATGAAAGTGAATGGGACCACTGTCTGGTTGCAAACCATAATAATGGCTACTGCTCTTTTTTCTCTGTCTTAAAGGGTTTCTTGGTGACATTCAGCTGCTCACTTCATGCTCCACTTTCCTCCACATCAACCCAAATTCCACTATTTGGTGCTTACATAACACACAGCAAAAGATTTGGGCTTCAGAAGCAGACCAATGAGATGTGGTAATTTTTCAACTGACTTCACCCACCCTCCTCAATATTCTCCTATCATGATGCACAAAGCTGCCTCAGCCATCCATGCATAAGCAACACTTGCCGTGGGCATGCTCCCTCACACTCTACAATCACAGCGACTCAGGATGGCATGTAGACAACGCATGCTGACATTTAAGAAAACACAGCTTGTGTGTATGTGTGTGTTATTGTTTATTTGAGATGGATACAGATACTGAGAGTGTTTGTGCCTCACAGAATGTGTGTGCTACACTGTTGAGACCAGGCCACCCCCAACGACTATGCAGGGGGACCTTCTCGCTTCTTCTGCAGAGCAAGATATATTAGCTTTGACACTTGTTTCCTCTCACACTGTACCTGTAAGCAAAACACACCTCTCATACAGTAACTACTATGGCTGCAAGTCTCCCTTCTGTTGGCTCTGGTTCAAGTAGTGTGAAATAGCCTGTACTATATTAGCCAACCCAACTATTATCCCACATAATAATAAGAAAGGACTATTAGGTGAATATACAGAAATAGTGGACTGTCATTAAAGGCCTCTATCAGCTTCTTTGTCTACATTTGTCCTCAGTCATACACAAACTAGCAAACCAAAAAAACTCCCCACCTAGATTTAATGAAGCAAATATATGAAGATCCTTCCATTGGATAATTACTGCAGTTATCAATATGTTTCAGCTGCAACAAGTTCTTTAACTCTGATACAGTGAGTGGTTTCTCATTTCTTTAAAGAACCATCAGTTTGATGGAGAGAATGAAGATTGGACTGTGTGTTAATGGAAAAAGGTCATGTGGGCTGATGAGTCCAGAGTGATGAGTGCATCAGGGTAAGAAGGGAGGCAGATGAAGTGATTACCCACCCATGCCTTGTGCCTACAGTACAAGCGGCAAGTCTATGGGGGCCGTGTTGTGATCTGGAGTTGCTTCAGCTGTTTAGGTCTAGAGCAACATTCCACAACATTCCGTGTCCAAAAAATGGTGGAAATAAGTGTTGAGATATTGCATAAGCTTATCAAAATGATGCCACAGGCATGGCTGTCTATACTGAATCCCTAGATTATAAATAATAAAAGACATCAAAACAACTTTATGCTTCAACAAAAAATAACTAAACTTCTTCAACATTATTTTTATTTTATCAAAAGAGGCTGTGTAAGAACATAACCCACATACTATCAAATTTCTGGAATTGGCAGTAATTATTTGATTAGAGAATGGGTATGGATGAGAAATAAGTAAGCACAACAAGCTTCTATTAAATGACGTTTTCAGCCTGCACTAAAATGTGATGAGGTTTACTTTGTCTAGCCTAAATTATGACAGTAGGTTTCTGTTTTCAGGGTGTATAACAAGTATGATTTCACTTACAATATTACGTTGTCCTCAATAATAGCTCAGTGTTCTACCATTGTTTCACACTAACACGGTGACATTACGTAACAATACTCATCTTTTGAAAAACATACAAGTTATTTCCCCACATTTGACATCAGATAATCATCAAATAATTTAGGAAGCCAGTATTTGCTGTGTGTGAGCCTGAGTGAGTTGGATTTGTTCAAATCATCTTTCTGATGAATTTATTTGCAAACGTTATTTGATGTTATAAAAATAAGTGATTGACAGCTGTAATGACCAATCAGCTGTAAACTAATCGGGCAGCCTCTACTGTGCTGACTTTGAGTGCATTATTGCATTATATAAGCAATATGGCAGCTCCCATGACAGCAGGAGTTTAGCTTCAGTTTTACACAGTAAAAACACAGCATCACAGCATCCATCTTTATTTACAGTCTATGTGTTCAGCATCAGTGTGTACCTTTTCATCTCTGTATATTGCACTGACACATGCATAGCTAAGCCAAAGCTCCATTTAGATCACAGTAAAATGAAACATGTTGTATACAGACATACAGTACGCAGTGCTTTAAACACTGTGTCACCTTCCCTCCCACACTAGACTGTGTTGTGCAGTGGGTTAAGGTCAGCTGAAGGAGTAGGAGGGGACAAGAGCTGTCTGAAGGACCAGTTAATGGACTGTTGGGTTATTGATGAGATAAACAGAGAGGGAGAATCTGAAAGAAAGGAGAGACTGGCATTTAAGGGATACTTCACAAAAGAGGGACAAACTTGGGAACAATTAATAACAACAACAACTAAAAGGGCACTCTGAGTGCACATAACCTCTGCCAAGACCCTGCAGTCCCGTAATTCAATCAAATGCCCTGTCTTGCAATGTTGGAGAAAGCCAGAAAAAAATTAGAGGACCCACCCCTTTTGCTGGATCTGCTCCAAAATTTAATGGGTTTGTCCTTGGTTTGTGCCCTATAGTCAGGCTGGGTACTGAACTCCAACACTTTCATGGCATCCATCAATTTTTTTAGATACTATTGAATATTGAAAAACATCTGCAGTTCAATACCAAATTTTAACACCAAAGGAATTACATCTGCATCACTGTATGTGGCAAGTATGCATGACTTTATACATTTTTTTGGATATTATCTCATTAAGATAGAATAAACACATTAGGGCTGTGTTAACGTGGATTAATCCATCATCATGATTAATCTGATTGAAAATTTTAACACAATTAACCCATCTGCAGCACAGAATGACTCTGAACATCTCTGGCAATGCGTTTCGGGCAGTTTTCCAAGTTGAGTTACCATCATGCATGCGCAAATGGGCAGTTGATCCAGTAGTAACAAGCAGCAGAACCAACACATAAAGATGGAAAACACTAAACAGCATGTTGGCCCTCTGGATGGGAAATCTGAGTTAAAAAAAAAAAAAAAAAAAAAGATGGAACCATCGACTGACATAAAGTATAATACACACTCTACAGGAAGGAGTTTTCTTTTCACCTAAGCACTTCTAGCTGAAAATACTACATTAGCGTGAAGCATACATTAGTTGGGGATTCTTGCTAGCACTTTGGCTAACGCGTCACCCAGCTTGCAACAAACACATTAAGTGCATATATATTCCCTTCTATCTTGAGTCTGTTTGCTCATGCAAAGTGAAACGTGATTAATATAGATTCAAAATGAATGATATTTAATCACGATTAATCGAAATTAATCCACAGCAACCCTGTGATTAATCTAATTAAAAATGTTTAGTGTTTAATAGCACTAAATTTTATTATTTAATTGTTTTAAGTGATGTAGAAACAGTATTGAGTGGGATAACACCAGGGTGCAACATAAGCTGACAATATAAGTTAAAGAATAATGTGGTAAATAAATTTATAATTCTTATGTTGTGAAAATGCTTTGAGTGTATAAAAATGCAAATGAGGATAAAAATAAAGGTGTGTACTATAATGCCTAATGTGGTTTTCTTTTTAGTATAATGGAAAACTGGTACTGAAAAAAGCATTATTTAGGAACCAGTATTAAAGTTTTGGTACTAGTATTGCAAATTCTGAATAACAACCAGACCTGAAAATCACTATAGTAGTTTTGGCATGATCAGGCTAATAGTCAAGCAATTTCTGGTCCAAATTTTGAACAGAACACTTAAGCAGGAAACACCTAATATATCTAAGAATGGAAAAAACACGGAGAAAGAGGCTTGTGCACATGATCATGTGTGCTGCTCATACAGGTTCTTAGAAACACATAGTATGCATAAGCTGTATGTGTGAATGTGTTTATATGTGTGTCTGTATACACGCGTAAGCAGCAGTTACCGCTATGAGGAGTCAAAGGACAGGTCAGTGATATGTACAAGGTCACATAAACAACACATCATACAAACAGTTGCACTGTATGTGTTTGTGTGGTTGTGTTTCAGTGGGGACAGGGCGGACAGAATTTAGAACAAGAAGCAGTTGTTGTTTTGGAAGGACAGCGAGGTGTGTGTCTTTCTCTCTGTGTATTTGTATGCCGGCAAAAATAGCCAGTGTTGTGTCTGACTGGAACAGGTGTCCAAACATCACAAAACACACTCACACACACTAACAAAGCACATTGTATCTATAAAGGCACACACACTTCATCTTGAAAAAGGAGAAGTGGTACAATGTTATTTTATAGTGGAACCTGATGACAATAAATTAGCTAGATTACACTAAAAGGAACCTGACGGGAACCTGGTGATACATTTATGTCAGCTTATACAGTATACATATACTCTTATACTATGGCTGTGGCTCAGTTGGTAGAGTGGGTCATCCAGTGACCAGTTTAGCTTCTTCTACTGCTTATTTGACTTGCTTGTTATCATATCCAGCTAATTTTGTAAAGCCCTGTGTGTCTTTTTTTATGTTATATACCTGTTGTGAAGCACATTGAGTCTGCCTTGTGGATGAAATGTGCCCTATAAATAAAGTTGAATTGAACTGAATTGAAATGAAGGGTTGGTGGTTCGAATCCTGGCTCCGACTGTCCACCTATCGAAGTGTCCTTGGGCAAGACACTGAATCCTAATTTGCTCCCAGTGGGGCCTGGCAGCACATGGCAGTAGCTGCCCACTGGTGTATGGGTGAATGTAAGGCTTTGTGAAGTGCTTGGCACCATGAATGTGTGGAAAATGCGCTATATAAGTGTAGACCATTTATATTATGAGGTATTTATGAAAGATATAATTTCAAAAAAATGGTCATCATCTTAACAGATATATAAGGAAATAATGTAAGTGTCATAATTGTACTGCATTAATTAAGTTATATAATATATTTTGAGCAAGTTCTAAAAATTAAGCGACAAGTATCTTACAAGTGGTCTAACTTCATGGGAGTGCAGCAAACCTATTACTAGATTCATCCTCAACAATAAACAATACAACATTGACTGGTATAAAACTAATTCTCTGGAAGAGGGAAAAACCAATAGTTGATTAATCAGATATCATCCCTCGTTCCCCCTGAAAGATTTTGACACTGAAAATGCATTCTACAAGCCTCACAGGAACTACATATCAATATTACAAAGCCGATAACTGCTGAAATGAATATTAACTCAAACTATTGAAAACCTAGATTGCTAAATCTTGATCGTTTCATCAAACTCTAAGCAATTAATCAATAAACTTCAATAAATTTGAACTGAAATCAAACATTACAAAAATCTATATGCAGTTTTTTTTTATCTTAATTTGGGGTGGTATTTTCCTGCAAAGCCAGTATTTCTAACTTTTAAACATATTAGCCATTTCCCAACCTTTTGCTGACCATTAAATCAGCCAACCTGATTAATCTGTGTAACTGTACAATTAATAAGTATAAAATGTAAAGATACACAATAGGCAAGTATTTTAATGAACAGCGACATGCATTATTTGGAGTTCAGACATGACCTGATTTAATTTCTCACTCTCTCTATGTCTGTTACATACATATATGCACCTGCTAGACTTACAACACATTGTACGTGACAGTGTCAGAACAGCTTTTCATATGCAGAAAAGGATGAGACATCATATGCATGTGTGTGTATGTGTGTCTTTAAAAGCTAATTTGTCTATGAGCAAAAAACCCATCTCTGAGGGCTGTATTAGAAGCATTATACACTGTAATGGGCTGACATGTTAATCTGAAACTCTATTCTCTGTAGCTAATGAACATATCCATCCTAGTCTGTGGCTGTGTGTATGTGTGTGTGTATGTGTATGTGTATGTGTATGTGTGGTAAATCTGAGCGTTGTCCCATTTTTGTGATGCTGCTGAGGCAAACATAAATCTGAGCACTGATGTGAAGGTGATGGGGTTTATTTATTTTTACCAGTAATGACATTGAAAAGTGTTCAGTTCTTGAGTTACTTACACATTTTGTTTGCACATTTATCTGCCCATGCATGTGAGTGTGTGTGTGAGTGTGATTATATATAGATAAGAATGGCTATTAGTCATGATGAGGATGTAAATCTGTTTACACACTTACATAATGAAGACATATGACAAATTACCCATATCCCCATAATGTAAGTCATTAATTTTTTACATTTGAGGCTGGTTCTACGGTTAAGGTAGGAGTTACGGTTTGGTATTTTGTGGTTAAGATTAGGTTCAAGTCTCCAAGAAACTCATGCAAGTTAATGTAATGTCCCCTAAAGTGGTAGAAACACGACTGTGTGTGTGTGTGTGTGTGTGTGTGCGTGTGTGTGTGTGTGTGTGTGTGTGTATACGTGTAGAAGAGACATTGAGATCTGACAGTTCTGGGTCAGACCAGTCCCATGGAGTCAGGAAACTTACAGAAGACATAACAAAACACAAATATACACACATGTACACACACACCTAGTACTGTAGGTGAAGATGACAAATGTTTGTTCAGCAAAACCTGTAGAAGTGTTTTAGAATTGTAGTGAAAAAAAAAGTTGTCTTGCCATGCCAACACTCATATATCAGTCTACACCTCAGGAGGAAAAAGAACTGAACACATGCAAAGAAAAAAATACATCTCGTATATTACAACACACATGTAGACACTGCTGACTTGAGGGCAATGCAGCAGAGGTGGCGAGAGCAAACACGGAGCTGTGATACTGTATTGTAGTCGAGGGCATAAACACACCAACTTTGGTCATGTGGTGCTTAGCCACAAATCAGCCTAATTACATCTGACATATATAGCATGATGGGGTAAACAGCATAACCAGCTGCAACAAAACATCACAAATATATCCATCACATCTAAAGCTGAGACACTAGATACCGCATGTTATTTTTTCCACACGTCGTCCTCATCATTACAGGATGCACTTTCCATTTTCCAATGCATCAGCCCCAGACTATCTTCATTCTTCAGTTGAGCTGAGCACTACAGAGTAGAAATCAATTCCAACTGAGATTTTTTCATTTCTCACTATTGCTTCACCCACTGTCCATTGCATCATCACCCGTCTCAGTGGCTGGTGTGGAAATAACCACTGCTGTGTTTGCCATGTGCGTGTGACTGACAGAGAGCAGAAGACAGTGTATGCACATGCATGCCAGTCATAATGTCTGCATAATGTCCCTGTAGTCTCTGACTGTATAACTGATACTTGTATTATTGCTAGAATAAAACATTACGATGAACCAAGTAGGATTAGAGAACAAGCATGACAGCCTCTTCCCACACTCACCATCCTCTCTCTGCAGACACACAACATTTACAGACAGTCCCACACACACGTTTGCATGTGGGGAATCAAGCAGCCCAGAGCCATGTACACAAGCAAGCAGCCATGTTTCTTTCACAAGAGGCTGCAGAAAGGCTGTCACCACCAGCATGGCTCTCTCTCTCTCTCTTTCTCTCTCTCTCTCTCTCTCTCTCCCACTCTCACATGCACACTTTCCAACACACTGTGTGACATCATGCCACGCATTTAGATCAGAGGGTCATAGGGTAACACAGCTTTATGTGCTGAGGCTTCATTGTCGTCATGCTTGGTGACTCTAACAGCACTTATTCAGATGTCTTCTTCTAAAAGATACTCACTTATGCAGAAAGGCTAGAAAAGACAAAGATAGCCCGGGTTACCGTAAGCTTGAGTTACTCACATTACCAGTGAGAACAGATGCAGAGGTGAGGCTGTTCCAGTGCAAACATCTGGCCTGGATGACCAATCAGTATATGTTTAGTAAAATAAAAACTCACCATTCATCTCCTAGTCATCTTTCACCCCGAACCTACTATTTAACTGCAAAAGTGACATTTAGATCACATTTTCTTTTGAAGCTGCATGTGCCAGTATATCCCTGTCATCTTCACAGTTATTCTCATGGTGATATCCTGGAACATGCAGGAGCCTTGCAGGGGTTCCCCAAACGGAAGCATCTGAGCCTATTAAAGAAACAGTGCTGCCTCCTCTGTGGAGATCCCACTAGCAAAAGGTTTTTGCCATATGGAGTACATCAGGACAGATGTATTGCTGAGTGGCCCCAGGGAAATACAGTTGTTAAATATATGTATTTACACGTATGTTACAATATTTTGACTAGAGTGAAAGTCTTTAATGGAGACCTTAAAATACAGAAACCAAGTTCTGAACAATCTGTCTTAAAAGCCCCAAGTGTGGCATTTATTGTATTTCAGTTCCTAATCAGTGAGCTTGTACTAATTTCTGTTAATTTACGACAAACCAGTTAACATCTAATAAACTTGGAGCCTTTAGGCCCCTGGAGCCAATCAGTTTCTGTCAGTGTGATAATCCAACCAATCACTAATACTTTCTTGGCAAGGCTTTAGATCACACCCCACAATTTACAGAGGTGCACTTTTTTTTTTAACGTCGTAAATTTATTTCCCAAACTGCGGGCTGTGGTCCACCGTCCACCGTGATCCCGGACCCTCCAGAGGCCGGTGCGTCTCACCTGAGGCAGCGCCGCGTTGATCTGCCGCTGGAGCACGTCCCTCTCATGCAGCGCCCCCTGCAGCTTAGTCTGAGACTGAATGAGGGTCTCCTGAGTCTCCCTGAGGGACTCTAGCAGCTTGTCCCTCTCGTCCAGCATGTTGACCATCAGCTGCTCGAAGTTGGCCTCCTGGTCCGAGCCGTTGGGGACGCCGCCGGTGCCTCTCGGAGGTCCGGCCGAGTCTCCCTCACTGATGGTCGGCATCACCTCGCACATCATCTTTCCCTGTTCTACGGTCTAGGCAACGCTATAGGGACAGTGTCGCTGTTGGGATTAGAGGAGAAATATGTGGGTTAAAAGACGGATAAACACTTACATTAACTGATAAGAGGGCCTATTTACGCCCCGTTGCACCGCGCAGCCCATGCATCCGTAGATACGCGCCTTCTTCCCATTAGACCTACATATTAGGATCCACGCACCGTGCATCCAACATTCACCCCGGAGCTTCTTATGGTCTTACCTAATCAAAGTGATTGAAATGGCGAAGGGATGGTTGACCTTTCATCCATATTAACCGGCGTTTCTTCACCCCGTGTGCAGATCCGCCCTGCCCGGCGCGCCATGCACTCACATGTAGAAATCCCGGCGTGATATGATTGACAGCTCAGAGATAGACGGGTACGTTTGGAGGGGTGGTGCCCGCAAATACGACCGAGATCATAGGACATTGGCAGGAAGACTAAACCACGAATACATCCGAGAGGAAACGTTAAATCGACGTCCTTAGTCTTGGGGACAGTGAGAGCCAGCCTTATCTGCATCCGCCTGCTACGCTTCCATCTCTCCACTCCGCCACCGAAGCGACTCTCACTCCTCCTCCCACACTCAAACACACACACACACGCACACACACACACACACACACACACACACACACACACACACAGCTCTGGCAACAAGGGACCAACTCCCAGCGTTCAGCCTATAAGCGTTTGCACCATATGTACAAGCAAAGAGAACCAGAATTAGCTACGAGCTCATTTTGCTATTCTTCTTTATCAAATGTCTCTACTCTCCACCTTACGACATTTACCACAGACCCTTAACTGATGACACGTGATTAACTTTTCACATCAGCACCAGCAGACACAATGATGACCTGACAGCTCTGCGCGCAAGAGCAGCGTCCGTCCACTTAACAGGAAAGACGCACGATACGGACTCAGAGTGTGAAGCACACCCTGCAGGATCTGCCAAGAAGAAGAAGAAGAAGGAGGAGGAGGAGGAGGAGGAGAAGAAGAAGGAGGAGAAGGAGGAGAAGAAGAAGGAGAAGAAGAAGGAGAAGAAGGAGGAGGAGAAGAAGAAGAAGAAGAAGAAGAAGGAGAAGGAGGAGGAGGCGGAGGAGAAGAAGAAGAAGAAGAAGAAGAAGTAGAAGGAGGAGGAGGAGGAGGAGGAGTAG
>JAPQRP010000024.1:26268929-26295885 GCA_037367295.1 Apogon hyalosoma | reverse complement strand
ATGGCAAAAGAAGGGGAGGCAGAACCGGGTCAGAGTGTGAGGTCCCAACCAATGCTGCTTGCAGCTTTAATTATTATTATTACTATTTTCTTGCAATATCTCTTATATGTAAGTTATACATTAGTTGTTGTGCTGCTACTGGAACCCTAATTTCCTGAGGTATCAATAATGTTCATTAAATCTAATGTAATCTGAATTAATCTAATGTAATATAATTTAATCTAAATATTCGTATGTACTGTAATTTGATCTAATCTAGTCTAATGTGATCTAATCTGAATTAATCAAATCTAATACAATCTAAATTAATCTAATCTAATTTAATATAAATGCCAGGGGACAGGGACCAGAAACCCAGGTTGCCAGAGGGGTAGGGACGACAAGGTGACCATCGTTGTATTGATCAGTTTTTGATACATGCCTTTCCCCAGATATCGATAAGGTGATGATCAATCTGAAGACAGAGGAGTTTGAGTTGGACCCTCTTAAAGTCTCTGCAGCAGCTCATCCAATGGGTCAGAGACTTTGTCCTCTGCCTGTTGGCCAACCTGCCCAATCAGGTGAGAGCACGATGGCACCACTAACAGATCAGCCAATGAGAGTGCAAGTACACAGAATGTCAGCCAATGAGAGCACAGGTTCTCAGAACATCAGCCAGTGAGAGCGCAGGTTCACAGAACATCTGCCAATGACAGTGCAGGTGCACAGAACGTCAGCCAGTCACAGTGCAGGTGGCCAGAACGTCAGCCAATGACAGCGCAGGTGCCCACAACGTCAGCCAATTACAGCACAGGTGCCCAAAACGTCAGCCAATGACAGCATAGGTGCACAGAACATCAGCCAATGACAGCACAGTGGGGTGTGTCTTAAAAGTACCCAAAAAATTTTTATTATTATTTTAATTGGGCCAGGCTTTAATTACGCTGCTTTTGACTAAAAATCTGTCACGTAAAATTTTAGGCTAATTCCACTATATTTAATGATGCCACAGTTGGATGTTATTTTGATTATGCATATACTTGGAATGGATGTTGTTTGTTCCTATATTTCTACAAGAGTACAAAATAAATGTATTGGCCAGTGTAAAAAATTCGAGTGCGGTGGGCTGTGGGAGATCTGTGGAGATGAAGCAGTAGCAGTAATGACAGCAGTGGTGCAGTTTCAGTCCAGTGCATGCAAAATGAAAAATAAATTAAAATGAAAAAAGTACTTAGATTCTTTTGCTCTTTTACAAAGATGAAATATCAGGTGGATGGATTTCTTCATTTGCAAATCTTAAATGTAGGTCATATTTGCTTAAAAATGATAATACATGTATGTGAATTCATAACAGCATTTCAATCATTATATTTCTGTGTAGTGTAGAGCTGTTTCCCAATAGAATATTGACATAATACTGTTGGAATACTTGCCCTTTAACATAAGGATGAATCAAACACTGAAGGACAGAAGCTTGATAACTATTGATTATATGGTTTCAGGTGTAGTCCCTGCCTTTTCACAGATGGGACACCTGGCCATGTTAGCCATGAATGTGCAGCAAGTACATTCCAAATATCTGCAGACAGTTTGTAGTATTATGCAGTATTATATTTTTAATCACAAATCAAAATATTTTGCCCATATACTGATATAAAAAATACAATGTGATGTTAAAAATTTAAATGTAAAAATTGAAAAGTATTTGATTGGAAATATATTTCATTGCATTGACAAAAATGGTTATACAATATATTGTATATAGGTTAGATCTGAGTAATAGTACTGGATAAGGTTTTGTGCTAAGTGCAGTATGGTGGCAAAGCTAATACTATCCTTGGGGCAGATAGAAAATTAAACTGATCCCAGGGATAGCAGCAAAGAGCTTGATAGTAGTTCTGTCCCCAAATAAAATTAAGAACTTTATTTTTTTCTGAGTCTGACATCTCCTTTAACCTTTCAGTGAATTCTGTGGAGCTCAGTCTGTAAATCACTCCTACTTTTTAAAAATCATCTTTTAACCACAACAGAAAATTTCTCAAAATTAAAAGATAAAGAGATGTGACCCTATACAATACACAGTTGATTTTTTTTAAGGTTTTGACAACAATGCTGTCAACAGCCATTCTAGAGTGTTGTAGTGGCCTTCAGCACTTTAACAATCACACTTACACAGATCACCAAATAAAGGGCTGTGGATTGTGTTTATATCATTGTCCTTTGTGGTTTCTGTCGATCGCTATTCAACTCAAATCAGTTCAATTCAAAACAAAAGCAATCTCGAGATCATACTTAAGATAGTAATGTCAAGATCTCATCATATCAAGGAATAACCCAACTAATTTCATTAGAACAAGCACGTGGTGACCACGGGGACAAAAAACTCTCATTAAGCAAATAGAAACCTCAAACAGAACCTGGCTTTATGTGGGTGACCATCTCCTGTGACTAGTTGGACTGAGTGGAGAGCAGAGAGAGAAACATGCACCTCTGGATTCAAAAAAGATACACGGAGAGAGGAGGAAAAGAGAAAAAGAGAGAAAACAGGGGTAAAAAGAGGAGAGGTGAGGAACAGGACTCACCAAAGGTTCTTTGGCTGCCTGGCCTTAAGCAGTGCAAGTAAGGGATAGTCCTGGATTACCTAAACCAGTCGTATAAGCTTTGTCAGAAAGGAAGGTTCTCAGACTAATCTTAAAAATAGAAGGGCCTCTGCTTCTCAAACCCAAAACTGGTAGCTGGTTGCATCGTAAGAGCATCTACAGGCTGACGGTTACTTCTGGAGACAGTAGGTGCCACATGTAAATGTGCAGTCTGAGAGCACAGTGTTATATTCACACAATATAGTCATAGATGGCATTATCATGGAGTTTGGTCATTAATGGCTAATGAGAACAGTTTTTAAATTACACTGTGGATTTTATGAGAACCAAGTGAAAAGAAGATAATATGGTAAGAAGTCAATTAAATTAAGCAAATTAAAATGTCTTTTTTGTATGATGAAGCCCCTTTTCGACTACACTGATAATGTGAAATTGTTGAAACTTATAATGACCAGCAGAGGGCAGTAAAGCAGCACTTAACGGAAATGACACCGGTAATCTCGCGTTACTTACGACATCACGTCAGTCCATGATGGCAGAAGATCCTGGCGGAACAATTTTCAATTTGTCTGTTATTTTTCTTTATTTCTCTCTACCTCAGCTTGCCATAGAGACATGGCAGGACTCACAGCCCTGTTAAGCGTCCGCAGATCACTTGTGTCGACATGCCCAAGAAAGGGAACCGAAAACGGCTGAAATTTAAGGCCGGGGACGTTTGTTCGGAATCAGGTAGGTTGCCTTACATTAGCATTCACGTTAGCCAACTAGCTAGCCCACCCACTGTTCTTTTGTAGCCTGCTTCAATATCATGCTCGAGTTGAATTAATTTACAGCCTAAATCATTATCATCAAATGTGAGTTGTGTCGTTAAGAGAATGATTGCGTTCGCGGCCATGTTCAGTTTTTGGTTCGTTGTGCATGTGTCGTCTTTTTCTTGCAGTAACTGTTGCTGATTATGCTGACGCCGACCCAGCCGTAGTGAAGTCGGGGAGGGTGAAAAAGGCAGTTGTAAATGCAGTGGAAAAAGAAGGTAAATTAATGATTACACACACCGGTCCTGCATGTTGAACTACTTGTTTGACCTTGTCTGAAAAGGCCACTTAAGGACTTCACTCTGTGTTCCAGTAAAATTGCTTTGCGGCTTGGAAGCCTCTCAGGGTGCGGTGGAAGAGGTGCTCTCATCTGCCCTTAGTGTCCAAGGAGAAGCCCTGGACAGCAGTGATGATCTGGAACCGGAAGAAGATGGAGAAAATGAAACTAAAGTAGCCCGCAAGAAGAAAAACAAAAGAAGAAAGGGTACTACTTTTAATTTTGTACTGAGAATATATTGAATAGATTGAGTTAAATGTATTGACTTGTTCAGTTTTGGAATATATTTATCTTTTTGTATTATGTTTGATTTGACCTTTACAGAAAACAGTGAGAGCAGTGAAGGTGAGGATTATCCTGTAGACATCTGGTTGGTGCTTTCCTCCTATATTCGACCTGAAGATGTTTGCAGGTTTGCACTGATCTGTAGAAATGCCTGGACTGTCACCTGCACTGCAGCATTTTGGACCAGGCTCTATAGAAGGTAAGAGGCTTGTGTTCATTTAAGGATGAAAATAGTGATGCAGCAGCCTTGGTGGCTTTACTTAGCATAGCATTGGACTGACTCAATTCATAATGTGTCAAGTTCAGATCAAATCAAATTTTATTTATATAGTGCCAAATCATAACAGAAGTTATCTCATGACACTTTACATATAGATAAAGATATAGATATATAGATCAAAGCTTTTGTTAAGCAGTGGAATAGGAGGAATTGTCATGTGATCATTCAAGCTTTATTGAGGACACAAAAACTAGGTCCATAGGATAAAATAAAAAAAAGAAAAATACACAGTAAAAGAGAAAAGAAACAGCATGAATCCATTTGTTACTTACACATAAAGGTTCGATTGCCAGTGAGACCACATTTTAGATGTAAACCTTACAGAGCTAATCTTGGGACAGACCAGGGCTTGTACAATTGAGTTTGATAATTTTTTAACCCTGCACATGAATTAATATATAATAGGCTGTTGCTGTTGGCCCGGACCCAGACCCATGTTGCTGCTAGCTATTTGTCTGGCACTTCCTGTGTAGATGCGCAGTGAGCCGTTGCACAGCGATATGTAAGTGCGCCTGGATACCTAACCCCAAACCCTAACCGTAACTGTACCCTAAACCCTAACCCGAACACATTTAACCACGAAAGAATGCTGGCGCAGTGGCGTACTGTGCATGTAAACTGGAACTAGTATGAACGAATAGCTAGCAGCAACATGGGTCTGGACCTATAGACACTTTGTAAATAATATGCCGTATAGCAGCTGCACAGCATCGAACACCATAATCTGCAAACACCTGACTGGTACTGATGATCCAATAAATATACTAAAAAGTATAAGCTTACAAATTGTGTAGTTAATATAGCTTATTTCCTCCTTCCTTTTGTCTCATCCAAAGGCACTACAAGATCGACACTGATCTACCATTTCGTCTACAGCCTGACTCTGTTGAAAAGATGCGCTGTCTGCGGGCTTGTGTAATTCGCTCCCTTTTCCATTTGTATGAGCCATTCAGCTTGCGTGTCTCAAAAATTCCTGCCCTTCCAGAATCTACACCCACAACTTTGTTGAACTCCAAGGTAAAGTTAGTCACAGCTACAGTGTTTCTAGGCTGAAGTTATCTTTTGGTATCTCAGACTTTTTAATGGTTCAGGTGAATTAGAGGTAAAAAATTAAGTAGAATTTTTGATTGCATTGAAATTTATTGTATATTAAAATCTTAGAAATGTGATATTTATATATATATATATATATATATATATACATACACACAATGTACATTTTAATATTTGTCCTGTGACATGTTACAGTATTATTATTATCATTATTATTATTATTATTTTTATTATCTTTTTTTTCTTTTGTTACACAGTGTTTACTGTTCTGGGTCAAAAAGGTGTCAGGGACTCGACCAGACCCTTTGTGGGAGTTTAACTTTAAATTTTTAAAGCAGGTAAAAAAGGGGGTATATTTTTCCCCACACATGAGTCTTACACAATTACTAACAGTTTTCTTTTAGCTGCTTTAATGACTATCTTGGTGATTATTTCCTCTCCAGCAGGGACATACAAAGAATGGTAGTGCCAAACCCTTGTGCATGCCCAGGCAATATGAAGATGTTCACAAAAACCCAGACTCTGACTGCTATATGCTTCAAGTCACCACCCTCAACTTCATCTTCACTCCTGTGGTCATGGGCATGACACTTGCACTGGTTAGTACCTTTATTTATTTATCTATCCAGGAAGATCCCGCTGAGATACAGGATCTCTTCTTCCAGAGAGTCCTTGTTGGCTGCTATTACACAGAGAACACAATGTATCCTTAAAACTGCTTTCATATGTTAAGGGCTTTACACATTGGGGGCACGATGGCTAAATGAAATGTAAATTTGAAATGTAGCCTGTAAATATTTTGCATCAAAACTATTTATACCAGCAGTTATTTTGCAAAACCAGCTCATGCTTGAGAAAAATTATATCAGCATCGCCAGTGATTATCTTCTCCTATTCCTTTCATGTACGTTAGTTGAATCCTCTATGACACTGTTGCCTTACTACCAATTCTTTCTTCCAAACGATAACATACGTAAGGTGCTCACTGTTTGGATAATCTACGGTAGTTGTTTGCTGATGCTTCTCCACTCATTGTCCATCCCTTTATGATTCTCATGTGTCTGGCCTTATAATCTGATAAATTAAAATGAAAAGTGAAAGAAAGGAGCAGTAGGTCAGCTCATTTTTTCAATGCGACATCCGTTCTGCACAACTTAATTGGTTTATATGTTCTATTTGCAGTGTGAAAGCAAAAAAAAATGGAGGGAAAAAACATATGCTTATGTCTTTGGCATGAAAGTACTCATGACACAAAGTTTTGAAAATAGTGTAAATTAATTAATTACATGAAATAATTCCCTTAATTTAATAAAGGGCCTTTACTCTGTAGAGCTCTACCCTCTGTGGATATTTATCATTGGTTATTCTTATCACTGTTCTGCTTTGCCTATGTGTACTGTCTTCTGTGCCAAATAACTTGGTTTCACTTTAGTCTGATTGGAGTTTGTCTTCACTCTTTTTCCTCATAGTTCACAATCAACGTTAGCACAGACATGCGCCACCACCGTGTTCGTCTATTGTTCCAGGACTCACCGCTCCAACGGGGGAAGAAGAGAGGGGATCAAGTTGGAACCCAAGTGGTGCTGGATCCTGTTCAGAGTGTACGACTCATGGACTGGTGGCATCCACAGTACCCCTCCTCTTCCTGCACATGAGAGCCCTCCTATAGCCAAACATCACTTCAAAAATCCTGCTGTTATTTCACTGTATTCACTCAAACAAAAGTGTGATGTTGGATATTTCTGCACAACTTAAGAGAACCTGCAGTATTTTTGCAAACATTTGTGCTTATGTATCTGGTTAATGTTTGCTTGAAGGAGGAGAAAGTTAGGGAAGATATGACTTTTTGAAGAACACAAACTGAACATCATAATTCTTCCTGCATTGACATTATATTGTGTACTGCAGAATTGTCCAACATGACTGTTTTCTCTATAGATCTGCTGATATCAAAAGTACCTCCTCATCCCTCTGAGACCTGTAGTCCATTCACTCATGCAACACTTTTCAGCTTCAGCAGTTCCTCGCTGTTTATGAACACATGCAGAAGCAGGGCTGGGTTATATATCAACCACACTCATTAAAGTTTCATGATTACTCCATGGTCGTTTGAAACCTTATCAGTCTGTAACATTTAGTGAGATTCAGGTTTCCCATACAGAAAATGGAAAATATTCACAACAGTGTTTAATGTTTTAAGCAGAAAAGAATTGTTTTATTTTGTATGACTGAATAAATAGTTTAATGAGATTTATATGAATGAGATTTTTCTTTTTACCTTTAGACAGCCTTTGAATCCGGCTGCTTCATTGGAATCAACCATTTACACCACGATGTTTCTACAGTAGCTCACAACAGACTACTTATGTTTTGTAGTAAGTTGCATTTAGCGTTGAGTTGGATTACCAGCACCTATTATGTTATAATGTAGATTGGAAGGGTATTTATGTTTTTTGCAGCCTCTGTAGGGGAGAGTGACTTGCATATTCACTAGGTTATAATCTGGAACTTCACATCTAGAGAGCACAAAATTTTACTCCCATCAAAATTAAGTACAATTGCCAAATTTGGATATCTGGAGAAAATTCTTCCCTAGATTTGATTCACAGAAGTATATTACAAGAAAAAAAAAACTAAACTTTGAAATCATTACAGCTGGACTAATTTCATGACCTTTGTTGCAGTCCACAGTGTAGAAAACACTGTGATAGTTAATTTCATTAAATGCTGATATATTACCCAGCCCTTGTAGCCCTCATGGAGTTAATAGTATTGTATGTTTAATCTACATGTGACAAGAGTTTTCAGAAAGTCATGGATTAACAGGGTGGAATATTTGTTTTCCTCCATGTCTCTTTAATTTGTCCTTTGAGAATGTTTCATCAACAGACTGGCATTATCCTGTTAAAACAGCATTTTTCTTCAGTGATTAAGGCAGCCTCTGATAGTATTGTGTGGTTATCAATAACACTGCTGTAGACTGAAGGGGCCAAAGAGGCGATTTACCTCAGATGTCATCCACTCAACTGCCGCTTTGGGCAGTATTTATTTTCTGTCGAATGTTTCTTGGAACAAAAACACCTTGTCTTGCTGATTATGTGATCTGTGCCTCTGTGACCTGTTCCTGAATGGCTAAACATAATGTATGTGATCTGTCTAATGGCGAAATGATTGTTGGGAAAATGGCACAAATCGCTTGCTTGATTCGGATGTGCTATGGAAGGAGAGAGTGACAGTATAACAAATTAGTGTATTCTCCTTCCATCATGCACAGTAAAAATGGCAAAACCTGATTTGGTGTGCACAGATACATATTATGTAACAACATATTCTTCTATTCATAAGACAGACTCAAAGTTTAGTCTGGAGAATAAAAGCTAGACTGCAGTCGCTTACAGCAGAAGACAATTGGATGTTTACATTAGCAGCAGTTGATTGTGTAAGTGGGCGGTCTAGTTTCATGGACAAGAGATACAGTGATGAACTTGTGCACTGAAATAAAAACTAAAACTGCCCATTCACAAGTCTCCAGTCAGTTGTCTTTAAGTATGTGTGTATAGTCTATTTAGGCTAGAATAGAATACTTTGTCTTAAACTGAAGGAGCAACTATCAGGTACAATCCATTTTTAAATAGATGATAAAAATGGAATGGCCCTATGCACATTTTTTCAGGGGTGCATGTATCACCAAAAGGATTTGGTATAGTTAGATTTACTAAATTCACAAATAATTAAACTTATCAAGTCCTGGATATTGTTCTTTAGTACATCCGTAGGTACATTTTTTCTTATTTTATAAACTTTATTTAAACTCAGAAGTATATTCAGGAAGCAGCCTCATTCACAATATAGCTGAGACAAAACCTTTTAAACATACAGTGGATGTCAGAAATAGCAGAAAGTAAAAGTAAAGATGAATTAAAGACAGAAGTTTACTTAAAAACAGGAGCAGCTGGAGGTAAAATAAGACACGATTATGGATTTAAATGATTAAAGGGTGTTAAGGTTTAGACTGTTTTGCAGTGTTCCAGGCTGCAGGCACACTAACAAAAACTGGACTTTTCAAACTCGGTACACACTGAAGGAACCTGCAGTGAGAACTATTCCTTTGAGCCAGTGTGATATTGGAAAAATAGAATTTAAAAAATGTGTTTACATTTTTTTTAAAAATAATACCTTTGTAGATATCAATGTGGTTAACTGGGACAACAATTAAAGTGTAATTAAAAAAAAAAAAAAGCAACATTAGGTGCTGAGTACAAATTGTTTCCCATCTTGTTAAATCTGTATCAGATTAGATTTTTTCCCACTGAAACTGCACTGAATTAGTAACTAATTGGAATATTTCAAATTGATATTTGTATCATTTGTCTGTTTTATTATGTAAATGTTGCTTTTATTTATCGACTTAACATGAGTTTTCTGTGTTTTTCCCTGTTCCTGTTCCTCCAAACAGTAGGCTTTGTGCCTCCCTCTTGTGGCCATTCTCGGTATTATCATAGCACGCAACGCTCCACATGATTTAGCGTTAACCAGAGAAAACAGGTTTTTCTTCTTTTTTGGTGCTTGTTGCTCGTCATGTTGCTCGGTGGTTGAACCAGTGGACACGCTGCGCAGAGACTCCACACCAGACAGAGCAAACGCACAAGGGGAAGCTCCGGTGTTTGTCTTCACTGTTTTTTGGCCAAATAAGTTAAAGGACCTTCTCAAACTCTGCAGTCAACACGCATCACGTCATCTCCTCGAAATAGTGGCGGGACGTGTTTCGAGGACACCAAACTACACTTCCCACAAGCCCATGTGCGCTTTTCCATTGGTGGTGGCACAGGTGACCGCAGACGCTCAGAGTTGTGACAACATCTCGACGGTCAAAACGAAAACAAATTGGCCAGCAAAGTGCCTGGGGTTTTGCGTCCTGTAGCCTGTCTGTGGAAATAAAAAAAAAAACCAAAACTTACTTCCAGTTTTTCTTCACACGCTTTTTGACTTTGACAACACAGCTTTGGTTTTCTACCAGCTCGGCTCAGAGAAGTAGGCACGCACTTTTCCTGAACCTGACTCTTCACTTCGTTCTGTCTGACCTTCACAGCGGGTAAGTGATATTTCCCCACCGCCACTGAACTACACGTTCTGCAAAAACACCTCCACTTCTGGAAAACCCACCTGTTTAATATTTTTTTCTGCCTGTTTAGCTGTTTACATTGTTGGGGTTTGTTATATAGTTGAAGTCTAAACGCACATGCCAAGAACAGCACTTTCGCCATGTGTCTTTTAAAATACATAAAACATAAGCTTCACTTGAATTCAGATAAATTGCTGCAATTAAAGCAAAAAAAAAAAAAAATTCTGCATTTTTGTGCGTACGTTCTAAAGTTCTTAATGCGAGCTGCACAAGCATCACACTGAGAGGATGATGAACAGCCATGAAACTAGAAAGAAAGAAAAAACATGGTCGACACACTATTGCTGTTTCTATTCATGAGCTTTGAGAGAACATGGATTTGCACAGAAAAGTGAAAACGAAGGGCATTTTTTGACTAGTCTGGACTTCAACTCAGCTGCTGTTTTTGCCTGGGTACCACTTTGGATCTCTGAGCACCACTCCCCCTCTTTTACTGTCATCAGTGAATGCCTGCACAGACCTGCCCCTTTTGCCATTTATAAGCAGTGGCCAGGCCGGTGTCAGTAACAACACCTCAGCTTTGGGGTATGCTGCTATGTATAAGCTGGGGCTGTATAAACTGAACCGACTAACACTGATTATTCGGATACCGCATGGTGCCAACACAAAAATAATGAACACACAGCTGGCCATTTATGTTCCTTTTGTCCCCCTAATGGCACAGTGGACTTTATTTACATACCTCATATTATCAATAGTGCATAAATGTAGAGTGGAAAATACATGTTGTCATTCCAATAACAGGGTATATCTGTTTAGCTGTGAATTTAATTTTGTCTTGTTTTTTTGACTCCACAGATGAAAATAACTGATCATATTTTTGCTTTTGCTTAAACTTTACATTCTTGACTGCGATTGTCATTTGAAGTGCGGATTATTCCCTTCTAGTCCAGTGCAGATACAGTATGTGCACGACCTTAGATCAAGCATCTGACATTTGGCCCTCTAACTTCACCACTGTGATTATCCACACCATTTCCCTCAGAAACAGTTGGGTTCAAAGGTTAAATCAGGAAGGTCTGGTGGCTTGTAATTGGTGAGTACCCATGTGTCATCCTGTGATCATGACTCACCAGAATCAGAGAATAGATGAACAACTTCTGTTATGATACAAATTTTGGATTTTTGATGATTAGGGAAAATCCTAAAGTAGAACTATTGGCTCAACTGGCACTTCTACTAACCCTCTAACTTCTAATAAATCATATGATGGTATATATGTGGGTGTTCTCAATTCAGTTTTGCTTTCGATCACTTCTCGTAAAACATGCTTATTTAGGGAAGTGACAGAAAACTGCTGAGGTCACGCAACTACTCTAATGGTCTTGAAATTTGTGTTTTTAGCTATTATAGCAGTGTGGCTCGAGGAATTACAAGTGCACTGGAAGGACAGCCTGATCATTGTGATTGATCACATATACAGTCTGTCAGCCAATACGCAATCATCAACTTATTTGCTATAGACGTTTATGCGTCTTAAGTAGGTTGCAATCCTACGATCAAATTTAATTGCCTGGCGAAGCTTCTTCCATGGCTGTAGTGGCAGTGTTGTTAGTCACATATTGATTAAAAACAGAAATGTGATACTAACAGGCTGTAGAGGGTCCACCTCTTAGTTGTGACTGAGACAGTGATGAACACAGATGGACATGAACATGCATAGGAGTGGAGTGAGCTACAGCCGTGACGAAACTGTTTTCATACGTCAGAGTAATTGGTGAGTCCTGTTGGTTATATTCAGCGCAAACACATTCACACCTTTCTTTTCATGTAAACATACATAAACCCAGAGGGTATTGTTGTTGTACTGTGGTTTAGAATACACATTACATATGCGTTAGTTAAACAGTTATATTGTCACACTTTTGTCACACTTTTGTCTCATCTCGGGAGATGCTGAGATCTGTGAGCTGTTGTCACTTCAGGCGGAGGACTCTATCCATGCTAACATTTGTGGAACGGTGAAAGACTCTGGAGAGGTTAGCAACACCGCTATGTTCGGTGTATTTCTGATGCACAAGTTATACATCACACTACACTGCGCTGCATCTCCACCCCTTTGATTCCAGAACGCAGGTTTGCTGTGTAAAAGACCAGACTGTCTCACCTCATGGGATCACCATCTCACCTTTTTTCCAGGATCTCTGTGTAAAAGTGGCTTTTGACTCCAACAATAAAAACATTTCCATTGTGTAACCAAATTAGATACTAGATATAGGTACAGCACTGGCACAGAGTTTAGCAGTAACTACAAAACTGAGGCCCTGGCACCACGTGTCCATAAATACATTTATTGAATTATTGTCTTGTAGTTGGGTCATGTGTCTCTTGGAGAGTTGATACAATTTCCTAAGAATGCCTTTGAACTGAAATTCTCTCAGAGGAAGAGAGAACTGAGAGAAGAGACCAAACAGGATTTTGAAAATATGCCACCACTGACATGACACGCTGTCAGATAATTTTAACTGATAAGGCAGACGTACGTTATTTTGACCACTTGTGTAAGAAAGGAATAAATGGAAGGTGTGTGTTTTGCTGTGGTAGGACTTCATCTTCACCTCAGTGCACTGACTACCCTCCCAAAACAAGCATGTGTGCGACGCAAAAGCACAGTGTAGAAGGGGACACATGCACATGGAGGAGTTAACGGGGCTATGAAGTGCAAACACTATGCAAGGTCAGAGGTTAGTGAGCACACTGTGCAGTGAGGTCACTGTCAGCAAGGTTAAAGGTCACTGGACAGAATGTAGAGCAGCAGTGACGCCTGGCAGACTGATCACTTTCTTTCCAATAGCACAGCTGCATGGACAAGATCAGGGCAAGTAAAAAAACACTGAGAATGAAGCACTGAAACCACTGAGGAGAGTTGATTGTAGTGACCGATTGTTCTAAAAAGTGCCTTTGTGTGTTTCTGTTCTCTTACTTGGGTTTTTTGTCTGTGTGTGTTTCAGTGTTGGACACAACTGTTCATCTTGCCACAGTGCACAAATTAGATCTAACATTACATCCTGGATGCTGTGTATAAGGAAAATTGTGTGTGTTTGTGTGTGGAGGTCATATTTTCAGCCTCATTGGATTCATGTCCGCTTGTAAGTGTCAGTGATGGGGTTAATTTTCTGTAGGTAAACAGAAGCGGAGGTGCACGCTCACACGCACACCAACACACACAGGTAAAGTGGCCTAGATCCATGGATGTACTCTAGTGTGAAAGAGCATCAGGTGTGTGTAAACAAAGATTCATCCGTTTGCCATATGGACTGATCTCCTAGGAAGGCTTTCTTTCCCCTTCGTGACTGGAACAGGTAAACACATTTGGGGAACTGTCTCTATGGTATACTGAATTTCCTTTTAAAACAAATCCAAACTGTAAACACAACACACAATATATTTGGTCACTAAAAGCTGGAGTTTTTCTTGAAAATCACAAGCGTGACATCTTGGCATGTGATTTGTGACAACATGACCCATGATGCATCAGAGGTGAGTGTGGGTGGGCCATGTAAGGTATATGCTGAATGTGTGACTCCACTTCCTCATCTTAGCTTCATTCCACTGTTTCATATCCTCTTTTGACAGACAATAGCGGTGATCTTATGCAGCCTTTTTTTATATGTAAGAATGGCGTCCAGCTGTATCTTTAAAGCGCACTCTGCAGCTGTTGGACCAGTTTGCTTGTTAGTTTAAACCTCAGGGGTCGTCTGTTTTCTGCAAGTTTAGCCCTCACAAGATGATCAGTCACTTCTACTGTAAAACGAAAATAACTGTTCGCAAACACTACTGTAGAACGCTTAGGGAACAAGAGCATCATTCTACCAATTTACCAGTATGTCAGACCTCAGTTTAGGCTTAAAAGCTGATAATTTGTATGAATTAAAAACAATGTTTAAGTGGTTAAGAAGTAATTTCATCCAAGTCTGCTGTAAGCTGCACTGAAATACTTTGTAACATAGGTTTAATCCAGATTGACCAACATTATGTATCCATAAAATGAGGTCAGCTGACCTTACTTGACATTTCTTTAGTGGATTTTTTTGTTGTTGCTGATGACACAGACACATGCCACAATGACCATGCATAGATTAATCAGGCTCAGATTGTGAAATCATGGTTCAGGAGCATGAGACATCATTTTCACACATGGTTTGGCCACCACAGAGTCCAGACCTGAACCCCACTGAGAATCTTTGGGATGTGATGGAGAAGACTTTACACACTGTTAATACAGGATCTTGGCCAAAAAAATGTATCCAACTATGGATGTAGTGACATTTATTCTGCCATTGCGTAAGCGTTGCATGGCATAAATGATGTGTGTGCGCGTCATGATGGAAACAAAAAGTAGTCCGACAAAATACTGAGTATATGATGCTTTTTTTTTTTTTTTACTTTTTTTTTTTTTAGGTTGTGTAACTGTAAGTGTTGTCACTGAATGTTTAACATTTTCTCATTTATTGTCTGGAGCTCTGAGGCCCTTAATATTTTGCTCTCTAAACTCCTCAGACAGGTTTGCTGAAGTGTAGGCTCAAGGGTTCTGCTCTTCCAGAATACTGTCAATAGAAAGAAAAACAGAGACAATCAGTTCATGTTTGGTTGTAGAACTTTATACACATCAAATTTAGTTGTTTGGGAGTATTTAAATGACCTGCTATTGGCTTGGATATCATGGTTACATTTGATTTAGGTTGTTTTGACTCTCCAACGGCACAAAAATGTTTTCCCATCCATGTGTAAATAACATTTATTTAATTACACATGAATGTTTCAAGTAATGTTTTTCTACTTGGTTATCCATTTATGAACTTCAGATGCTAGTAGTAGTGGTAGTAAAAGTGTTGGCAGTTTACCATGTTCCAAAATATTAAAAGAAATAGAAGAGAAGTGTCTGCATCCACATCTGTTATGTGTTTGGTTACTTTCTCCTCAGACTGATGTTCATTTAAGTGGGATTAAAGGTGAAGTGACACGAGATCAGCATTGTGTATCATACAAATATTGTGGTATCATTATTACTTTAAGGTGAGATTTTCTTTTTTTTTTTTATTTTTTTTATTTAACCCTTTGTGATATCACTGCCCAGCTGTGGTTTTGTCCTGTCAATAGTGTTCTTATCTCTTTGCGTACTTTTACAAGGGTTTTCATTTGATGGTAACAGTAAAAATCAAGTTGTATAATTATTAGTCTGAAATCTGCCCCAGTTTAGTAGCATATTAAAAAAAATCTCTCTTCCTCTGAATTGTTTCATAGTCTGGGGAAGAACAGTTTTTGCCAGAAATTCAGCAATATACTCTACATGAGTGATTGTTGTGCACATCTTTCCAAATCACTAAAATTTAATTGTTGCTATTTAAAGTTCCTCATTTCTGGTTCTAGGTTTTTGGCCAGATTTCACCCAGTTTAACCACAGGCGCTTATGAAAAGTCTTGGCTTCCTGTGAGCATTTCAGTTCATTCCAAAGGTGATGGATGAAGGTGAAGACAGTTAACTTGTTTTTCTTCAGACATAACTGAGAAAACCATTTCTCTGTGCACAGAGGCAATGCCGTGTTGAAGAAGAACAATATTTTTGTTAAATTGTTGAAAAAAAATTGGAGGCATACTGTTGTCAATACACGCTACAGCATTCAGACTCCTGTAAAATTAAACTAAGTGATCCAGAGTTGGCAATATTTTGGCTAAAGCTTGGTTGGCGCTGTGTATAAAGACACAGGATTCCTTTGTCTGCACTGTTTAATCAAAGACTGCCCCCATATTTGGTCAGAGGACGAGAAATGGATGCTGGCACATGAATATAAACACACACACTCACAGAGAAGGTTCACTTGTAATTGTATTTTAATATCAGCCTTTTAACCCTGATATGACCTCTGCCATGGTTTTCATATGTTTCTGTTCTCCCTTCTGTAACCCTTCCCCTGCCTTTTACTCTATGTATTTCTTTTTTTCTCTCCTTTTCCCCTTAATTGTCTGAAGGGGCCAAAAGCAGCTACATTCTTCATCCCAGTGAGAGTGGAGGTGGTGGAACGCTTCATCCAGGACTGGGTTGTAGTGTGTGATCGCCATATTTAAATTACTTTTGTGTAAGTGCGTACTTTATCTGCTAAAACATCTCCCAAATTCCTTCCATTCTGTCTCACTGAACATGGTGACTCTCACTCATGCAAAAAGAAATGCTGTACAGCTGGTTACTGCACACAGACCACTCTGTCCTGCAGAAAAAACACCCATTATAGATGCCCTGCCTTTGTTTACTCAGTATTAATAACTGGGAAATTCTGCCCTAAATAGAAAAAGGGTGTGCTGCCAAAAAAAATGAGACTTAATTGGGTTGTGATCAGGAAATCCCGCTGTAGCAGATCATGTAATATGACCTGTAGATAATAATACACATAAGATAATTCCTTTTAATTATTAACTAATGATGACATGCACACATGCTTTTAAAGTTAAAAGAAAGGTTATATGTCATCAAACCTCATAAGCAGGATTGATAGCAATGCACACAGTGTTAGATCATTTCAGGTCATATGAGGTAACGTATGATAGCATGGAGAAGGAAACAAAAGCCTAAGTTGTTTGATGAACAAAGAAGTTACATATTTTAACTTCTGTCATATTGGTTCATCCCACATAGACTTCAGAGGTATCTTACTTGGCATCAGATATTTCAGTGTGAGTGTTTCCTCATATATCATGGAAGGGCCTCATATTATTGTAAATGTGGCCTTGTTATTGTACTGCTGGATACTGACAATACTATCCTGACTATCCGAGGGATGTAGCCTTAGGCAAGTACATCTAGGTCAGACTTCACTTAGACGTATCATTGCAATCAACTAACACTTTCAATAGACTACAAAGATGGGCTGTGTATGTAGTTAGCAACATTTTTGCAACCATAGTGACTGAGGGAGTAAATAATGGGAAACTTGCCTGCCAGTCAAGTATAGAGGGGCAAGGGTGGTGGTGTGTATGTGTGTGTGTGGGTCCTGCGTCTCTACTGGCTATTGTTAAAAGAGTACAAGGCTGTCTTGGTCAATGATTTCCCCTCCTACACGAATCCCTTATGATTGGCCAGACTTGACAGGAACGCTGCTTTCCTGACCAATAAGCTGAGGGCCTGGAGGGGTCCTGCCCCAGGACCAAAATAACCCAGTAAATACACTGCAGGCACTATGAGAAGTGGAGCTGGCCCACTGGTGAATGCTTTGTGTACAAACAAGGCATGCTTGTCAGTCGGGTACTGCTGAACCACGCCGGCCAGTGTTCTCCTCTGTTGTGATAGGCACAACTAGCCGAGTGGCACTTTGATACCGATGTTTGTGTTTCTACATTCAGAGACATAAGATCGAATAGTATGAATGCAGGGTATAGAAATAATTGTCAGACTCTCAGACTGACTGATAAATCATATTTTCGTTGTCATCACAATGTGAATACATGCAACAAGTGTATCACAAAAGTCTGACTGATACATGATTTATACAAGAAATCATTTTATTCACTCATGAATAAAACCACAGCTAGTTGTCAGCTACCCTCAGAATGACGAGTGTTGGTTTTTAGTGGCAACTGTGTGGCTAGTGTACTTTTCAAGTCATATAAATAGATTTTTAATCTCAATGAGTCGTTTTTCTTGGTTAAATAAAGGTCAAGTAAAATAAATGAAAAATATCATCTTAAAAAACTTGTACGACATAGCACTGCAGATTTTCATGAGCCAGATGAATAAAAGTTATTAAACTTATTATTTACCACTTAACCTCCTCGCATATGGTCTTGCATATAAGTCATATTTATGTCAGTGGACTACACATTTACTTCACCAAAGCAAATGCAGATTAAGTTCCCTATTTTAATCAAGGTTTGTTGTGGTTTCGTGAGTTGAGCTTATGATATTATTGTCGCTTGATTGACCTTTTTCAGGTTTTGTCCTCTTAAATTTTTGGTGTGTCTGTTGTGAAAAACAAGTGTCTACATTAACAGCATGTACATATTTTGGTGGCCTAAAGCAGGGTACACACATAAAGATAATAGGGCTGTTTTTGTCCTGATTTTCTCCCTTCCTGACCAAGGACGGCAAACGCCAGATTATCTTATGTCTTGTAAGAATATCCTGTGGTCTGAGGTGTGTTAAGAGTGAATTTGTCCCGATAATAGGCTCTGAAACAGGTCGGGGCTGACAATTGTAAATATTAAACTTGTTCAATATTTACGACCAAAAATCTTCATGTGTGGAAAGCCCACAACTCTCAAGTCATGACTCTGTGAATTGTGACGTGGAATGGAATGTAGCCAATCAAGAAGCGAGCTGACTGAGGAACAAGGAAGCAGGTGTAAATAGTCAAAAATAGTGCCAAGAACACCATCATTCCCTCCTCTTGTATGTCCTCTTCCATGTTGTGTGTTGTGTTTTCCAGTTGTTGCTATGTTTCTTTTTCTTTGTTTTTGTTAGATCACATTTGATCATGTGAGATTTCTGGCTTGGAGGATAGATTCAACATCAGTGGTGGGATAGAATCATTATGTGTGCGGTGTGCTGTGTTGAGATTATCGAAGCACACCACACACAGTACCATCAAAACTGTTCAATGCCTGATTTTTATCTCTGTGTGTGGGGTCTGGAACAGATAAAAGATCTCTTCAGATTTAGAAAATCCTTATGTGTGTATCCTGCTTAACATGTTATGGAGTGACATTACAATGTTTTTCTGCACAAATTCACCACTATTAGGCTCCTTGAATGGTTCTACTCACAAGTATTTGACATCCAGGTGCTTTGTTGTTCCATATGTTGCTGGAGTAAGTTTGCGTATGATATTAATTGTCAGAGTCAATGCACAAGTACTGTATGGAGTTAGGAGAAGCAGAAGTGATTCAAGATGACTGCTTCTTGTAAACAAATCTCTTTCAGGGCTCACCCTGGTGTTTATGGTTAGCTGTAACTGAAGTACAGCTATCGTGACCATTACAAAGATTTAGAGTTTTCTAGGTCACTGTAAGGCCTCATTGACTTATGATTTACTATGTAACTCATAATGTAACTCTCACCTCTTAAATGTTGTGCTAGTTTCATTATCGACCTTGATCTTCTACCATGCAATATGTCAGAAGGCATTTGTGATTCTCAGTGACATGCCTGAAAGCTGTTTAGTGATTTGCATCATTTGTAATTAGCAGTCTGTTGTCATTCAATCACTGTGTGGGTTCATCTTTCAACAAGGATCATTTTTACTATTACACGTTAAATCAGCCAGTAATGATGCACATTCATTAATAACAAAACTATTTACAGCATAGAAACACCATATTTTATTATGCATAAGGAGGTGATCATTGAGTTGACCTATGATATGATGATTGGGTAGTTGTTGTTTTTTTTCTGTTTTTTTGTTTTTATTTAATCATTTAACCAGGCAGGTTTATGTTTATATTTGTGTGTGTGACGGGGTCAGTGTGTGTGGGTGTAATTAAAGAAGTAAATTTGCTTATTCACTGCCTCCTATTTGTCACATTCACAATGATCTGGCAGATGACTTGTGTCAACGGGTTGTGTGTTTGTAGGCACATGCATGTGTCGGTGTTATGCATATGCAGCGCTTTGCTCTAGGAAGGAGGCTGGGCTGAAGGAGGAGGAGTTCCACATGAGAAAGAAACAGAGAAGAAGTAAGAGATGAGTTTACTGGACACAGGGCTCTCCTTGTTGTTGAACCAGACTACAGCATTCAGGCTAATTTAGGGGAAGAGGCGGAGTGGAGGAAGAGGAGGAGGACAAATAGAGGCAGAGCTGCTGGTTAGAGAGACGGAGGCAGGAATAGTGACTAATAGTGACAGTTACTCACCCTAATGTAACACGGCTGGCAGAGGAGGAGTGGTGTCACATCCAGTGAACCGGCATATGCATGCAGCAGTTGGTCGGGCCCAGCCAGCGAACGCAGATTTCACTTGGATACACCATGTTGTCTTTGGGATAGCTGAAGAGTTGCTGGTAAGAACCTTGAGTTTAAAAAAGCTACGTTAATTGAAAATCAGTATGTTTTTATTTTATCAGGTTAGCACCATTGTCAGTTCTGAGTACATGCTGATTTGCTAGTGAATTAGAAATGAAACTGAGTGAATTGTAATACAGTGCGCTTGAGTGCACTTTCTAGCTATGTGCAATTCCCTGTAAATCTGAGCATATGATAAACTATTTGTATGGCACCTTTCATGTACTAAATGCAGCTTTACAAAAGACAAACAAAATATATGCACAAATGCTTCACATGAAATAGACATGGGTAGAACATACAAATGGGGATAAAACGTCCTAATTAAACACAACACAAAGTTAAATAAAACACATTTTATATCTACATCTGAATTTCACAACATCAAACTACTGTTAAGAAAATAGCATAAAATGCAACAGAAGCCAAAGTTTACACACATTAAACTGATCGTCATGCATTGTATTTTAGGAATCAGCTAGCATTATCTAGCAGTGGTTGTACATATACTGATACGAAACTGCCAGTGAAGAAGATCAATTCGACTCTTTTATTTATTTTTTTTTAGCACAAATGTGTGCAAGAAATGAAAAGGCTAAACTGAGGCCACATAGTTTAGTTGTGGTGTGTTTGGACCACTCCTACCCTAGATGATAAGATACCAGCTCTGCACCTGCACTGCAACTTGTTGGGTGCACAGTATCTCTAGATCAGAATGTGAATATGTGTTTGTGTCACCACGTATTCTGCGTAGGACTTCTGTAGTGATTTTGCTCGTGTCTAACCAGTTTGGTTAGACACGGAACAGCTTTACTGACGTCATGCAGGACAAGTTTACATTATCCTTAAGGGTTTTTTTTTATTATTATTATTATTTATCGTGGAATTGTACATGAATTCTAATATCACCTGGTTACAGTGCCCTCAGTTAAAGGACATATGGTTCAAAAACAGCTTCTGTTTGTTCCTTGGGTTGCCTGCACAGGAAGTTGCACCACTGACACAAGTAGGAGTTGTGAAAACCGATGGAGTAAAAAGGGAAGTGATGCATTGTGGTTATTATCGATGATGCAGCTCTGTTGTCCTTTGTGTGTGGTGCTTTGATTAGATATGGCTGACGGTATGTTTGGGCTGATAACCTAGTGTCGTCCTCACTATTTTCACATCCATCTTCTCCATATGATCTGAGTAACTATTTTTAGACTCTGTTTAGAAGGTGATAAGCTTTGTGATTCACACATTGAACAGGAGTTACTGTGATTCATTTCACTGACCTTCAAAAGTTGGTTACAGAGCAGAAAATTGCATAATGATCGTAATTCACGTCAAAGAATTTTTCAACATAGAGGGCAGTTCCTCACCGTCTGTAAATCACAGTGAAGTGTCTGTCCACCTCCAGCTGACAACAGTCCAAGGACACTGACTAACACTAACTCCATCCATAATGAAATGTACAACAGGAGGTGAAAGATGCTTATTGTACTCAGCCAGTCCATCATGATGCTCATCACTTGAAAAACAGGGTTAAAAGGTACATGTGAGAGGCAGTGAGTGCTGAACAATATATCAGATCAGTTCAGTAAATTTAGTTTAAGTCTTTTTATTGCTTAACATCACTGAATCAATTTGTTATAATGGATTCAATGTTGTGTTTGTTAAGTCATCATTCATCTGTGTTTTTATATTAATATTTTCATCCTTTAACTAATATTGCATGTTCACAAGTTCATTGATATATATATATATATATATATATATTTATGTTTTAGAAAAGGAAACATGTTTTGTTTTGAGCTGATGATGAAAAAAATGTAAATCATGAATCATCCATATTACTGAAGATAAAATATGAACTGGCTCACTGAATCATTAGTCTTTCTTGCAACAAAATCAGAATTAAAGTATAATAAAACCATTAATAATAGCCTGCGTAGACCTTTTAATGTATTTACATATTCAAAGCATCTTTACACATATGTACACACCCACACTCACCAGGTTTAACCACGGTCTGTTGCTTCTGTTGCTTCCGCTGTGGAAAGTCTTCACTTTTCTTAGTTTTGATATTCGTGAGTGTGTGTTACACACCTGTTGCTCACCACTTCACTGCCTCCTCTGCTGCATTTTCACATCTATCACAGAGGCATATTATGTATTATAACTATTTAATCTCTTCACTTGTACAGTTTAACATTTTATAACTAATTGAATCATTTCCATTTCTGTTCTCTTTTGTTTGTTTGTTTCATCATGCTCAATCCCTGCAGATTTCCATCCATTTCCTCCAGTTTCCAGACATGTAGTCAGCAGCATAAGGAGAACCTCTTCGCCTTTGTGATCATTTTCCTCTCTAACAGGTAATTTGATGTCTTCAAGTGTCTTACTGTGTGTGCTGATGTGCTTCTCTGTATTTGTTACAGGAGGCCTTCACACTTGAAATGATTGTGCATCTTCCCCATCTTATACATGGGCTTTTCTGACTAAGAAAGTTGAATGAAATCATTATTAGTAGCATCCTAAAGGTAGCGTCATCCCTAGCAGTGTGCATCCTACACAGCCCTGTGTGCTGTAATATAATCCCTACTGTCAGTTGTAAGTCTTACAGATATGAGGTGGTAACAGGGAAGTTTTTCTTGCTAAAAGTGGCATTGGTTCCCTCAACAGAATACCAGTGTTTTAATGTTTGAAAATGATCTGTCTGTTGGCCTCGCTGCCAGTCTCTCTGTCTGCATTTCCACACCGAACAGTTCGGAGTGTTCTGTCGCTAAGGGATACAGTTGTTTATGTATGTGAGAGACCAAAGAGGAAGGGGTAAGGACCCCATACTTGCCATGCCAGCCTTGTCACATAATCCTACTAACTTTACTCGTTCAGTATGTGTGGGACAATTTTAACACTATGTGTCTTTTTACACGAGCTGAAAGAGTCGACTCAAGCTAACAGAGCGTCCCTCTCAAATATTGTCACCTACATATACCCGTGCCTGTACACACGTTAACAAACAAAACATAAAACACACCAGGGCTCAGGGGAACAGTGTGTTCCTGAAAAGGAGAACAGAGAGCAGGGGGGTTATTTTAGTCATTAGAGCAGGCAGGCAGACAGATAGCTTAATGTGGAAAGGGCGTGTATCTGTGTTGGTGTGTGAATGTGCAGTGATGGACAGGTTGATGTAAGGTGAACACTGTGGTATCATATGTAGGACCCTTGTGTTGTTTATTTGAACTAAGCTCTTATTAACAATAAATGTATCAGTAATAAAAACTACCAAAAATAAATGATGTATCACTGACTCTGGAAAGGCCACGAAATAAAGCTTTTTACATAAATAATGTGAATTAAATGCCTCTGATTTATGAGTTTGAAGAGGGCTAAAACATTACTTTTAATACATTTGTGTGTAGGAGCCTGACCTACCTAGCACAGTGCTGTCAAGAAATGATAATTCACTAGAAGCATTTCCATAAATGTAATTAATGCGCATTTTTAAATGGTACTCTGGAAAATGTTGGAAACAGCAAATATTTTTGAAAACCTCCTACATTTTTTTCACAGGTGTAATTTTTTTGTTATTTTTGCCCAAATATTATCATGCACAGACGAAATGAAAACAACTTTTTTCGAATAAATTCAGAAGTAGCGAACATTTAAGTCAAGTGACAGATCATCATTTGCTGCATATTCCCAGATACTCAGGGAAAGTGCAAAAAAATGTCTAGCACAACAAGTTGTGTGTGCACTGGTGAGGAAACCAGATTATTCCTCTTTCTCATCTCTGAAAAAAGACATTGCAACTATTTAAAATGAAAAAGAAAACAACAGAATGCTCGGGTTCTTCTACTCTGTTTATTACAGCTATGTGTAATGTAACATACAGCACCACCTGATCACAACACAATACAACCTAATGTATTCAGCCCCAAATCAGTTTGTGGAAATGCACATAATTTGCATTTTCATTTTTAAACTTTCCAAAAGTTTGCTTGAAATTCTCTTGACAACACAGCTGTTGTGTGATTTTAGGAGAACATCCCTCTTAATACTGTATATAAACATTAATTTCTAAAATGACTGTAAATTATGTTTGAGTTTCACTGTTCAGCTCCAGCTGCATATGTGTGAATGTGCACTCTTTGTTATTAGAAGGCAGCTCAGTGTATTTGTGTCTCCACATCCCACATTTAGTGTTGGCTTCATAGCATTGCACAGTGATTTCCAAAAATACACTCACCAACAAATTAACAGCACGTCTCTGACCACAGGTGCCATGTTCCCATACTGCCCCCAAGTGTGTATTTGCTTGTGTGTACATTTCTATTAGTGTGTATGTATTGTACACTTGTGCATGTGTGTAAAAAAAAGCTAAGCTGTCAGTGCAGTGTCATAACTGATGTACTGTGCTATATATTGTGTGGTTATAGTTGGCACATACATTTGTGACTAATCTGTGGCACAATCCAGAGTTGACCTCTGACCTGGGCTTCCTCCGCTCGACATCCTCCCACTGGCTGTCAGTGTTTGAAGTGAAGGGTCTGTGACATCACAGCGTTTAACACACAATGGTCGCAGTGTATTTCTACTGCGTCACAGATGCCTGCTTACCCCAGTGGATGCCAGGCAATGGGAAGACCCATGTGGGAGATCATGCTGCCTGGTAGCTGTGTGTCACCATATGAGAGCAGGAAGTTGCATCTTATCACTTTGTGTGTACATGAGTGTACATGTGTTATGTTTGCATTATGTATCCTGTCTGAGTCATAGTTGGAAGCTATGTGATGCATACATAATTCCCATACGTTGAAAAGTAAGGCAGTAGTACGTACATGTGGCATCAGCAGTTTGTGCAGCATTTAGAGGAATTGCATAAATGATTATGATGCCAATTTTTTTCATGTATTCTGAAACAAAACTGTTCACACACGTACATATCCAAACCCATACATAGGAGATCCAAATTCAAGGGCCATCCCACTGCTATGATGACATAATGCACATTTCTATTCCCATTTGGTCATATTTTGATATGTGCATTGTGCCCATGTTTCCACTTTGTTTTGTCAGTTAAAGCAACAAATCAGAATTTTTGCAGTATTTTATGGGGTTTTTTTTTTGGTGACACTGGGCAAAAATCCTAACAGCATCTATGTAATTCAATTGGTCTGAGAGGAAAAAAGAAACCTATTCCTTCCTGTGGATGGATATCCTCTATGATACAGACTTTTGGTGGTCACACAAGGTGTTTACAGACAGGTGTGGCATCAAATCCTTGATCAGCACTAGTTTTCAGAGCTGCAGAAGGAAGGTGTATGTTTATAAAAAATAATGTTTATGTAAAATAAAATAAATAAAATTGAATTGAAATTATAAATTCTGTAAAAAAAATTTAAAAAATCCAATATTAATTCCAAATCTATCAGAACTGACTGCTAAGACCTTTAGTGCACCTGATGAGCTTTAGTGTACATAGTGAATGAACGCATGGGGCACCACGTGTCCTCTGGTTTGTAGATTGAGATTGAGATGTAATCACTCCATTTGTCAGACTCTAAAAATACCCTGTGCAACATTCCACCACTGCATCTCTGTGTGCACATTTGTTTGTATATCTGTACCTTGAAATAAACTCCTTCTACTGATACTACAAAGGGACCTGCCTCTTAAGATCCTGATGCTGCTAAGCCATCATTCATGCTTATTCTCACGTATACCATCATTCCTTTTTACTTTAACCACTATATATACTCTTTGGCACACACACTAATAAATGCGCTTCCTTTATTTTCTAGCTGATGTTATTATTCACTCTGACACATGCAAGATATCCCTTTTATATACTGGTGTTCTGTTACACAGTCACATATTCTTATCCATATGTCATTTTATATAAGACCGTGACATCGTGGTAATTTGAGTAAAAACATTTGATAATAAATGCAAGTGAGGAGAACCTTGTGAAACTAGAATAAACTACGTAAGAGGGAGTAACATTTATTACCAAAATAATCACTTATGCACGTCAATAATCCATGTGAATGGCATTAGTGCAATGATGTTACACATTTGGGAGTAGTTATTTATGTGGAGAATCTGACTAAAACTGAGCTGTGTTCAGTTTCTTGGCTTGTTATTAGCTGATTAATACAGGAAGAGGAGATATGTCACTGCGTAGTTCTGCTTACCAAGCATGACTGAAATATGTGATTATGGTAAACAGGGAAAGACTGACTGAAAGCATTAGCCCGTTAAGTAAGGTTTCATCACTGCAACATGAGAACTGTTGCATCAAAGCGTGACAGTATTTCCTGTTAACAAGAATTTGTGTCTTCAGAGTTAGATAAGGTGTGTCCTAGAGTGGTAACAGGACAGGAGCTTTAATGTTAACCAAACAAGAATCTGATCATAGAAAACAGATTGTAGATGTGTCCATACACTGTAAAAAAAATCCTGTTGTTTTTACGGAAAAAAACTGGCAGCTGTGGTTACCAGAGAAATACTGTAAGAAA
>JAPQRP010000024.1:26257621-26268506 GCA_037367295.1 Apogon hyalosoma | reverse complement strand
TGTATTGTATTTTCACTAACAGTTTTTTTATGTTGCAATTTTACAACTTTTCAGTGTTAATTCTACGGTCATTTTTTTGCAGTGTACATCACCTGAGGCCATAGGGCTAAATGTTGATACCAGTGCTGATCCCGATACCTTGGCTTTGACATCAGTTCATAAAGAGTACTGTTTTCAATACCAATTCTCCATTTTAACAAAAACAGAAATCTCATCTATATTTTGGTCATGTTCAAAACTGATATTTTTCCCACCCATGGCAATTTTAAAACCTAAAAATAAATGTACTTTCCATGACTTGAGGTTGCCTGTCAGTTGCTGATTTAAATGTACTGAAGTATTCGATGCCAGGCCTTAATTGGGTTACATTAGTTCATGCAGTTTTGAGAGAATTCTCACAGTTAAGGTTCACACAGATTCATGCCAGTTTTAGATGCTGGTGGACAGCACTTTTCAGTTTCTATGTCTACAAAAAACTAAAAAAGAAAGATAAACCCTTTGAAAAGACAGCATTTGATGCAATTGTATGGAATATTCTGGTATCACATGGCTTTTATTATTGCATGAGAGGACCACTTTATCACAAATACCAAGCTATGATCATTTTCTTGGAGTTCTGGTTCATATGGATGTAGGAATGTGAGTATTTCAACGTGTATCTCTGCATGGGTGTGTGTTTTTCATGTGGGCCATCCAATGGGCACAAAGCGCGCAGTGTGCCCCCTCGGGTGCTGAAATGTACACTTCGGACAACAGGCGGCTTCAGTCCTTCTCAATAGGAGCTGCCCTTCTTATTGTACCTCATGCACAATGAGCTTTTCTCTCTCTCTGTCTTTCTCTCTTTATGACCATTTACAGACAGTGTTTCTGATGAGAGCTCAGAGAAGTCAGATTCTGATTGGTTGCTTAGACCTTGATGTCCCTGTCGCTGTGTTAGTTTTGTCATGAAACACCATCAGTAAATACAGTGGGTCAGTCAAAACCTGGCCATCTTCTAGGGTCAGATATCAGTGATTTATTTAAATCCAGACAAGCTTAGTCACTCAGGGAATGAACACTTGTCATTACAGAAGGGGAACTGTGAATCTTGGGAGTCCCCGTGGAGTGTGTTGCCTGTATGCATGTTTGTTAGTGTGTGTGTGCGCTTGAGGGTAAACAAGAGGACGTGGTGTAAAGGGTTAGGGGTGTTCCCCATCATCCCTCTGCTCACATGGTCATCCACAAAAAACTTGACCACATGACTCCCACATGACCTGTCTGTCATCGAAGGAATACTACTCTTCAGTTTACTGTTTTTAGAGGTTATGACTGAAAACTTCTTTTACCTCAGTACCCTTAACCATGATGTGACACATGTTGTCAGACTGCACTGAGCATGCACATGTTACACTGGAGATGGTAACATTTACCAATTTTGTTATAGTTACTAAGAAAAGGGCCTTGAGATTTACTAGACATACTCAGTCATTTTAATCAATTTTATATGTTGTAATAATGAATAGTTATTTTAATTTCACTTTATGGCCTTAACATAGTGTAAGCCATAGTATGTCTAAGGAATAAAAAGCCGTTTATTGGCATCAAATGCTGCATCACATAAATAAGAGCTACATTTCTGTTTGCCTTGCCTATACAAAGAAGTACAAGTTTCTATAAGTCTTTCTATTTATGAAATATAAAGAAATTTACTGATAAAGAAAGACACTAACAGAAGTGAAGTACCTTGAGATAAAGAAGCACAATGAGATAACATCCGCAAAAGACAGCTGTCAGATGGCATATGGTGGAAACCATTGTGGCAATAAGGATGAAATATGACAGTGCTCTTTCATACTACTATTTTCAAACAATAAATAAAGATGATTGTCATGATTTTGCAAAATAATTGAGATGAGATGAAATAACTGAAATAAGCAGTGGCAGTTACTGATCAGCGCTCAGTGTGAATATATAATTAAAAAGATATAAACTGAATAGGTAATTTGATTTTTCAGTATATACAAATAAATTTAAACTGTAATTGTTTAAAGGTCACTGTGTATTTTATTAGATAGGCCTAGGTGTTCATTAATGTCTGTATGAGCATTCATTGCACATATACAACAATCTGATCTTGTTTTGTTGACTTGAAAATAGTTTTCCGTAAAAATTATATAGTCAGGATATGACTAGTCTCAATGTTTGCATTTCATAAGCTGAAATATCATATAACCCAAACACACACAGCCTTTTTAAACAGCTTTATTTACTGTGGAAAGAGTTTTGAGGTCTGATGTGGACTCAAAGAAACACTGAATGCCACTAGGCATGTGAAATGAAATGGGACAACCTTTTGTTAAACTGCATAAAAACAGGTACATAAAAGTTTATTCTCCTGTTGGTGAAGATTGGAGTTGGTCCTAGAGCACCTTCAGTGGTAGCTCACTTCTGTGTGCTAATGCTAATGCTACAGCCGGGTACAACTAAAGTTACATTTGTTTAGACAAATACAATGATAACAAAAATAGCTCATAGTAGTTTAATTTCAGAGCTGATGTCTATCCATTTTCCATGTTTTCTTGATAATAACCAAAATCACTTCAGTTTTTACATCAATATCTGTGGCATTGTACTGACAAAAGCAGTGCTTTTAGGCATTCCACATTTTCTTTTCTGTCTATTTTAGTCACATGATACACACAGGAGTTCGTACTTGATTGCATAACCATTGTTTTTGGTGATGTTTGATGGTCTAATAATTTTTTCCACGACTGTAGATGCTGGGTGTATATTAGGATGGTTAAAATGTAGAGACTCAATTTTCCTACAGGGTTAAAGCCATTGAATGAACCTTTAATGAAGATAAGTGTAACAGAGTTGGAAGAGTGAAACCAGTCTGCAACTGGTGCATTAAGGTAAAGGTTTCAAGTCTGCTGCACCCATAAAATAACATATAATTTGACCCATCCAACTGCCATCAGCATGTACGACTGTCAAGGACTTGGACCCCTTCCTATTACAATGAAGAACGAAATTGGAATCTCACCAACAAAAATCAAAAATATTCTTGTGTCTGAGTAATGTTGCACCAGTTGGCAAATTTTTATTCTTTTAATGATCTGATTACCCAGCTAATAGCTGTATATGTATGTACTGTGTAGAACATCCACAGCTGCTTGGTTTAATAGCCCTGCATTAGTGAGCCTATTGTACCATTTACCGTTATTTTGAAACAGAGATGGGGATGCCCAGACTACAGTTTGGTTCAGAGAAGATGAAACTGGTCCTCCTCTCCCTCTTAATCACCTACACACCTATTTACATATTAAATAAGGCTTCTGTAAAAGATAGTGGTGCTTACGCTGCTTCTGCTTCTGTCATTTGTGTTTCTAGATAACATACTGTAACATCCACACTCCTATTCACCTTGTTTTTCCACCTCTCCCTTTTCCTTTTTCAGCATCTTCTACCTCTCGGGCTGGACTGTGGTGCGCTGACGGCGGCTCGCCCTCCCCTGCCCCCTCGCCCCCCAGCAATGGCCTCACGCATTGGCTTGCGGATGCAGGTAAAACACATACTTTCCACTGTCTAACTTAAAGTGCATGGGAGACTTTTATCAGCTATGCACATCACAGTTATATACACAGATCACATGGAGACAGGAGTCTTCTACTCTGTGCCAGAGCATTTGGGATGTTCAATTTATTTGAAGGTCATCTATGTGCGCCCATTTTTTCCACCGATAAATTTGGCCATGCTATTTGGTCCTATGGTATTTTGATGTACACTGTTTACTCTATGTATTTTGAGGATGATTTAACACATGGGATTCACCAGTCTGCCGACATGTTACCAGCTCTTCTTGTCTACCCCTAGAAGAACAAAGAAATAGAAAAAGTTAAAAGAAGCAAGGCATTGGACATCTCAGTCAGTTTATAGACCACAAAATATTTGTGTCACCACAGCTGATGCGAGACCAGCTGCAGCAGGAGGAGCAGCGTGAGCGGCAGCAGCAACAGCAGCAGAATGCAGCCCTGCAGTACATGCAGCAGCGCATGGCTGGGACACCAGCACCCACCCCGGCCATCAGCACCCCACAGCATTACCAAAGCATGCAGGTCCCCGTGGAGGTTCTGAAGGTCAGTCAGTATTGATTGTCTTAATACAAAGCAGTGAACATATAGTACAACACAAAGGTGAACAAACACACGCTATTTCTGTTCTTTCTCTCTTTAACAAAACAGCAATATAAAAGTGACGATAAAAGTTACTTTACTTTTGGCATGCACATGCATAGATGTGGGCATTATGTGTGTGTCCATTTTTGCTTGCTGTGTGCAGTTAGTTATATGGTAGAAAATGTTAGAAACACAGCAAAACAAAAAAAAAGTAATTGTCAAAAAAGTCTGGGTGTTTTGTTTTTTTTTTTGTTACAAATTAAATCAACTTGTTGTCCAAAGATTCTCCTTTTATTGACTAATCAATCAACAGTTTAAATCTATGTGAATGCCTTTTTACTTTTTTATCAGGACTGAAGGATGTAGGCATGAATGACAAAATATGATGGGATTTGTGGTTTGATCTTTTGAGAAAGAGAAAGACATCATTGCTGGGACATGAATGGGGTTGATGGGGTGGTCAGGGTTCATGATCTCTGCCACACAAGGGGGAAAAAACATGGAGAGATTTGAAAAAGGCAGCGAGAGAAAAATGTGGTGGAGCAGCAGCAGCAGTGAGCAGGTAGGGAGGCAGAGGGGGAGGAAGGCGGCAGATAAGAGAGGTTTGACATGTTTGGTGATAGCACAGACAGGAGCGATGTAGATAGTCTGAGTCAGACAGGGACAGATAAGGCTGAAGTGACATTTTGCCCGATTCCAAAGATGCCTGTGTGTGTCCTTATCTTTGACACAGTGTGTTTGTGTGTGTATTGGTTTGTGCAATACTCCATTATGTCTACCTTATGCTGTTTTAATCTGTAAATCAGTACAGTGAGTGAGCAGTTGTACCTGTATAGTGTGTTTTGCTCTATCATCAGTTTTCTCTATGAGTATGTAGAGCATGTATGTGGCCTAATGTTTACGAAACCTTTGCTGTCAGTGTCTTTTTTTATGCTGTAGATAAGGTAAGTTTGTGTGGCTGTTGCAACAGCTGTCTGTCCATCAGGCCCACCGGGCTTTTCATTCCTCCTGTACTGTTTTTCTTTGGACTTGATCTGTACTGACAGGGCATGGCCAGATAAATCAAGCAATTATGACTCAATAAATATTCTGGCTCATGGGATCAAGCCCCATTTAAAGCTGACAGCCAATCATCTGTTTTTATTTCAACTGTCGAGATGCGGGTAAAGACAAACAAGTTAGAAGAAATGGAAACATGTATTTTTTTTCTTAATGTTTCTGGTTCATTTGATTTAATCCATCTGGTATTTATAAAACCGAGGAGGAGAATCCTTCTCTGTAAAATTGGGGAGCAAGGCCTGCTCTCTGCTACAGGGAGGACGACTACAAAGAGCTCTTTTCTCTTTGTAGCCACAGCAAAGGATTTAGCATGGCTTTACTCCTGTAGGTATTTCTACTGAATTAATGTCGGTGTCATCACTGTGTTGTGTGACTTGGATAATGGGTTGTACACACTCTACAGGCAGTGTGTTACATGTTCGTTGTAATCAATTATAAACAATGATTTGAATCTGCATATACCTACAATATATGAAACACTCCACATAGGGTTACTGTATATTTTCAGAGTGTAAAGGTTTTGGTGGTGGTCTGTTTAAGTAACATGTGGTTATTGCAATGATTTCAAACAGTGGTAGTGTTTATATGTTAAAGTACACAGTACAAATGTGGTTTGATGCTTACCCAACCTTTACTGTTGTGCTGCACGTGAAAAAATACATATTTAGTGTTCTGTTGAGAAATGGTGTAATTGTTTAGGCTTTTCTTGAAGAAAGTGTCTATAATAATACTAAATTACCATTGTAAGGTCTGAATGTACACTCACTGACCACTATATTAGGCACACCTTGCCAGGACCGGGTGTACCTAATAAAGTGGCCTTTCAGTGTATATGCTGTTGCTGTAGCCCATCTGTTCAGTGTGTTGTGTGCTTAGAGATGCTCTTCTGAATACCTCCAAAGCAATTTGAGTTACTCTTTCTATCAGATTGAACCAGTCTGGCAGTTTTCCTCTGACCTGTGGCATCAACAAGGCACTTTTGCCAGGAGAACTGCCGTTTACTGGATATTTTCTGTTTTAGGGGCCTTTCTCTGTAAAACCTCTCTTTTCTCAAATACTGACATGACAGATTAAAAGTCACTTAAATCACCTTTCTTCTCCATTGTGATACTTTGTTTGAACTTCTGCAGATCATCTCGACCATGTCTGCGCAGCCAAATGCACTGATTTGTCACCATGTGTTTTAGATTGTTAGACATTTGTTTTAAAGTACAACTGAACTAATTTGTCTAATAAAGTGGTGGGTTGAACAACAGAATTAGTAATGGAACTAGAACTGATAACATCATTTCAATGTCTGTTCCTCACACAGGTACAGACCCACCTGGAGAATCCTACAGACTATCACATCCGTCAGTCTCGGAGACAACAGGTGAAGGAATACCTGTCCACGACCTATGCCACCAAACAGGTATCCATCTGTTGAAACTCTTTTTTTCATATTAAAGCCTCATTAACAGCATCTTACTCCATCCTTTAGGCAAACAAATGGCATTTCTTTGTCTCTTTTTGGTCCTAGACGGTCCATTCAACAGCAGGGTTGATACCCCCCTCTCCTCCCACACCCATAGGACCCACAGGGGGCTCAGCATCTGCACCCCCTCCTCTCCACTCCCCACACATGCGCACTGAGCAGCTCATATCCGGCAACAGTGCCCCCAACAGCCCCATGGCCATGCTCAACATCGGCTCCAGCCACGAGACAGAGGTAGATGCCCGCAGACTTAGACTGGCACTCACGTAAACATAAACCGATAAACATTTATTCCAGGTCATGTCTTGTAGTAGCGCAGTTTATAAGTATAAGATTGAGCAAATATCTTTAAATATGACTTAATTATAGTCCTATATAAAATTATGAGGATTAAATATTACACTCAAAGTGACATTATCTCCACATTTTATGAAAGCACCATAATGATTTAATTGGTCTTTGGTAAGCTGGAGCAGCATGCGTGACTGGACGGGTGTTAACGTGTCGTGCGTACAATCAGCGTGTGGATGAAGGTATTGACTAACTGACAATAACTCACACTTGCTATCATTGGAATTTAAATGCTCCATTATGGCCTTGCAACAGTAATTACAACTTAACAAGTGACAGAGAATGTCAGGGCCCTTTTGAACTTACCAGACTTTGACCATCAGTCCTCCTGCTATCTGTGTCTCTTTTTTAAGTCTGTCTTCGTCAAAACAGTCTTACGAGTTCCATTCCATCACGCACGGGTCTCTTCTTGAATAAGATCTGTACCTGCAGGCCCACATGTTGTCAGATTTCAGACTCTTTGATAAATATATGACTAGTGAGTGTTTTTAGTGTCACGTCTGCTAAATATTACAATGCAGTTGGCTTGCAGGTGTAACACTCTTTTACCTCTTTTCTGCAGATGGATGAGGTCATTGATGACATTATCAGCATGCAGTCAAATTATGATGATATCCAGGCATATATTGACCCCATCCAGATGCCAAACACAGTAAGTAAAGCTGCCAAGCTGTGATCCAATTTTCTGACTAATGTACCTTATATTCATCTTGTTAATTTCTACTGCTGGTAAAAAATCATAATCTTAAAGAATATTATAAAAGATCTGAGAGAGTTCAAGATCTCTGTCAGCAGCTTTATCTCTTTCACAAGACGAAAAGCAACATGCATTAAAAATAATGGCATGTCTATTTGCTCAGGGAGTAAAAGCCATATAGCAGCTTTTCTACTGTTTACAACCAGAAGCACACACAGAGTACATAATGTTGTAACACAGGTCTGCATGGAGAGGAGGTTTATAGAGGATGAATGGGTTCATCATAGAACTTACTGCTCAGGTACGACCAATTTATGAAAAGATCATGTTTTGGTCCTGAAAGAAGACAGGAAATAGCATCTGCCTAAAATTTGCTTTATTTCAAACTCTTATGTGATCATTTTCAAGAGAAAATAATCGCACCTTTATTTTATAAGTAGACACACATTCCCTAGTTGATGGCTAAATTTTGCTTGCTCCTGCAGGAGCCTTGTAACTGGGTCTGTCTGTACATGCTCCTGTCTGTCTACACCTGTAATCCAAAATTTACACCATTTGACATGAAATTTTACATATAAAGTAGTTCTCTACCATATCATGGTTCTCCTTGAAGATGACACATCTAGAATTTTTCAGCATTGGGAGATGGGGTGCTTTTAGACTTTTTTATTGTTTTCCTTGAAATGAAGGTAGTGAAAAAAATCATACAAATGCTGCTCACCAGTATCTATCAACAGCATCCTTTTTTTTTTTGCTGATCTACACCCAAGAGCTGTATTTCACTTCTAAGCCTGCCTATTTGTGGATGGATGTTCATAGTTCTAACAGTATTGATAGTGAAATGGTGTCCTTCAAGTAACTTCAAAATAAGTGGTAATAACTTGTATCCAGACCCTGAGAGGATGCATTACAGTTTATGGAACTGATTTCTAATGTATACAGCTCTGTGCAAAAGTCCTAGGCCAACATTATGTTTGTTGGTTTAGTAAAGTTATAATGACCACACATACACATATCAGTTTCTGTATTAAGATATAGGCTAATCTGGTTTCATATGAAGTCTGTACAACAGTGAAAACAAAAGTTTCAGGTAAAAAACAGCTTCTACATACCAAAGTAGTTAACATGTCTTTAAAACTTTTGTTCAGACAGTATAAGTAATTATAATTAATTGCATTTATTTTGTGATGTTTTATACTAGGTTTCACTCAACACATGTCAGATGTTTCTAACTGTTTGTGCTGCTTCTTGTCATGAGGTCAGGGGTCATAATAATTAGAGACTTTAACAATTACAACCCATTTAGTACATTTTTTTGTGTCTTTGTGCACATTTTTGGGGCGGCCATGGCTCAGGAGGTAGAGCAGATTGTCCAATAACCGAAGGGTTGGCAGTTCGAATCCCGCTCTGTCCTAGTCAGTCCGTTGTGTCCTTGGGCAAGACACTTCACCCTCCTTGCCTCCAGTGCCACTCACACTGATGTATGAATACGTATGAATGTTCGGTGGTGGTTGGAGGAGCCATTTGGCGCGAACTGGCAGCCATGCTTCTGTCAGCCTGTTCCAGGGCAGCTGTGGCTACAGATGTAGCTTACCACCACCAGAGGGGGAATGTGAGAGCAAATGAATAATGGATCAATAATGTAAAGTGCTTTGGGTGCCTTGAAAAGTGCTATGGAAAGCTAATCCATTATTTTGTGTATTTTCTTGTATGTGAAGAAAATAGAATGAGAAATAAATATGTGTACTCATTTCAACGCTGCAAAAACATGCGGCTTAAGACTTTTGCACAGTACTGTATAGATTTTAGCATATGTTTTAGTGCATTCACATTAAGGTGGAATTATTCAGCATGGTGGATATGATCTAAACTAACGTGGGGCTCTGATAGGAGTGTTATTCACATATCACATCAATACCATAGTAATATCTTGTATATGTTCACATGATTCATATACCTGGAACATATCATATTGAAATACCACACAAGAATTCCCAGTGAATATGTGGAAAAGCTTTAGGGGTTATTTTAGGCCCAGTCTGCCCTAAATGAGTCAGAGAGTTGGATATGCCAAGTCATCAGTACTGAGAAGTTGGCTTTTCAGTAGCTCCTGTAATCACTGCTCCTGCTTTTCATGCAGTTTTTCTTTTTGTCTACGTCACTGCGTTTGTTTGTGTCCGTAGTCCTAATACATTTGTAATTGTGTCTGTGCAAAGAGAACAAAAGGTTAGTGTTGGAGGGAAACTGCTGTAGTTTGGGTCAAACTTCGTTATCAGTCTGCTACTGCATGCTTATATAGGAGTGAGCAGGTTTTGTAATTTTGCATGCACACAAACTGATACTACACACAGATTAGCTTAATGGTATAATTGATTTAAGCAGTAAAAATTCCATCCTAAACCATGTCAGACTGTGGCTAAAAACTGTAGGAAAGACATGTCAGAGGAAGACTATACTGCGCTTTGTGCTTGAGCCAACACTCAGAAAATTAACAATTAAACTGCCAGTAGTTAGAGTTCAACTTGTTTACAAGACATTCGGAGGGAGGGAGTGTGGAGACAGAGGGTGGGAGGGAAACAAGGGAGGAGGGAAGAGGGGGAGATGAGGGCAATTTGTGTGAGGAGAAAACAGGCTGAAAGTCCAGTTGGGGGAAAGTTCACTTCTGTGTGGTGGAGACAGGAGGCAGAAGAAAGACAGGAGCAGTGTTGCTGAGGTCAGTCTCTCAGGACAGGAACGGCAGAGTGAGAAAGAGTGGTGTGTGCTCCTTATGCCTGATAGAGGAGGAAAAAGAGCCCCGGCCTAGAGAAGAAAGGAGTGGATGATGAAGGAGATGAGTAAGACCTTTGCCATTGTGGAAGTTATCGAAGGAGAACAGATTCAGCTGGTAAGACATGAAAGTGCTCATGGGTATAAGATTGTTTGCGAGGTCTGGTTTGGATCTGTGGGATTTGGTTGTTGGTTTCCGTTGTCAGAGAGCTGTACACTTTGATGCAGCTGTAGCTGTAACTCACAGCCTCGGGTCTCTGATTATAAAATGAGTGACAGCAAGGGCATTTACATGAGGCGAGTTAGTTTGTGTGTGTGTGTGTGTGTGTGTGTGTGTGTGTGTGTGTGTGTGTGTGTGTGTGTGTGTGTGTGTGTGTGTGT
>JAPQRP010000024.1:26237877-26257521 GCA_037367295.1 Apogon hyalosoma | reverse complement strand
GTGTGTGTGTGTGTGTGTGTGCGTGTGTGTGTGTGTGTGTGTGTGTGTGCGTGTGTGTGTGTGTGTGTGTGTGTGTGAATTACTGTGTTGCAGCTCTGGAGTCAGGGTTGTGAATAGGTTTGAGTCGATAAAAGCTTCAAGTTAGGGGTTCATGATGCAGTTGACAAGTTTTGATTAATATACATTCAGATGCATTAGGTGGTTGTCTACCACTCCCTCCATAGCGATACCTAATAGGATGACCTCTCTGGTTGATTAGTTTAATCAATGTGAGTATGCTTACATGTATGTCATTGTGTGCACATACAGTCCTTTATCATGTTGATTGATTAGATTATGTGATTGATTAACCCCAATGTTGATCAGTGAGGCTGGAAAAATAACAAGCTCAAAACACACAGCATTGTGTTGATGCTGCATTTTCAGACTGTATTATCAGTGGATAGGGAGATAACTATGTAGAACAGGCTCCTTTTTTGTTTTACAATACAGTGAAGCTGAAAATTCCAGCCTTATTCCCAACTGTCTGACCAGAGTGAAACTCACCTGCTAATCCTGATGAGGATTAAAATGGCAAATTCCATGGAATTCTTGGAATTTCAAAGTTTAGCAAAAGCCGGGAACACCACTGAATACCAGGCACAAGTGAACAGTTTGACTTGAAAGAACATTTATCTTTGTGTGTCTGTCTGTATTTCTATTTGGTTTTTAATTGTCACTGTGAGTGTGATTTGGTCTGTCTTTACAAGTCCAAGTGGCTTTTTTAGAATTAGATCTCAGCTTTAGAATCCACTGTCATTTAGTTGTAATGTTTAAGGTTTGGGTAAGTGGTTTGGGATTGTATTATATATTAATGGTTTTTCCTGTCAAAGATAGAAAAAACAACTTGTGTGCACATGAATAAATGGTTACACTGAACCACTCTGACTCTCAGTCATTCTTACTTGTTCAGTTAAGTAACATGTGTCCTTATTAGAGTGGGATATGGAGGGGGGTGGGCTGGTCAGCCAAGACACTGAAGGACATTAATGGAGACAGAATGAAAGAGAGGTGTTAACTCCAATCCAACTTTATTTGTAAAGCACTTTAAAACAACCACAGTGGACCAAAGTGCTGTACAGGGGAATAATTAAAACCAAGATAAAAGAATAAAATACAGAATAGATTAAAAGACTTAAAAAATAAATAAATAAATACAATAAAAACCCATACTATTAAAAACAAACCCGTATACTGTATGCTGAAAACTAAAACAGCAATTTTTATTTTAGCTGCAATTTGCCTGTATCAGCTATCCTACTTAATTTTTGGGCCATTTATAATTCCTTTTTTCCATGAAGTCTAGAATGATTAAGATACCAGACAACTTAAGATGTGATTATCCACACACAGACTCCTTAACATACAATAGCAACATGAATCAACTGTGAATGAAGGCCCTTTTAATTTTTTTTTTTTTTTCAATTAGCTCAACCATAAAACAGAACAAAATAATTGTAAATAATACACTTAAGCTCTGCACTCTTCAGATCTTTCATGAGGTGTTAAACAGAGCATGTAATTTACATTGAAGTAAACCTCTAAAGAGCTGTGTGTATGTATTTATGTGTCAGCGTGTTTGATCTCACAGCTCACACAGTAGCCAGCAGATAAGGTATCTCTTCCTTTGAGTTCTTTATCTTTCAGGCCTCATTAGCAGCCTCACATTTACCCTCGCTTTAGGCAGCAGGATATGATTGTTAACAAGTCCATCGTACTCATTAAACTATACAATTAAAAGGAAATCATGTCTTTTGTGGGAGTCCATACAAAACTAAAACACAGGTGTTGCACAATGTCTAAAGTGCAAGAGTGAGAAAAGGGCTCCACAAGTGTATGAGAGCTGGAGGAGGCAGATGAGAGAATCAAGCCATAAAGAGAGATAAGATATATAGGATGATAGTCAATCATTGCTGTGTGCTCGGCAGGTTATTCTCAGGTGTGATATTATTGCATTATCTCCTGCTATTTGCTGTTTATTACACACTAAAATTGAACACTGACTTTATGAAGATTTGCAGCTGTAAATGAGTCAGTGAGGAAACTGTGAAATGATTTAACACTGGTTTGATGAGAGTTGCTGTTTTGTCAATTCATTTTGACTTTCACACTTTTTATTTTGGAAGTTAAATTTATTCTGTGTGTAACACTGCAAAATGTAGGATTTTATTCTTCATCAGTGGAGCTCATGGAACAGCACTTTTCAGTTCCATTCACTGATTACGTGAACAAAACTTATACATTTTGGATTTCTTTCTCTACTCAAACATACATTATGTTCACAAATGAGATAAGTGCAATCCTATTAGAACAAATGGATTAATTGGATTTTCACTCTGCTCCTCCTTTTTGTAATTTTGACACCATGAGGCAGATGAGGCCACAGTAACTTTGGTTTGCAGAGTCTTGCATTGGTTGTGTGCATGTCTTTATAAATCCATCTGTCCCCCTCAGCTCCCCTTGTCGAGCAGTCATCTGGATGTGTACACGGGTCCTGGGATGAAGGGACCAGCTATTGCTATGACCAGTAACTCCTGTCCTGCCAACCTGACCATCAAACGAGAACTGTCAGGTGCGAGAATCAAAGTTTTGCACAGTTTCTGCAGCAGATGTTGGCTGCAGTAACTTATAAATAACTCCAGTGAAAATTCCCAAAGATGTCGATGCTTCTTCTCCAGTGTGTAATGCGTTATTAGAGTGTAAAATGCTGCTTTTTATGCCCTTTAACTCTCCTTTTGGCATTTAAAACAGTATCTAAGTTGAGATGACACACACCGAGCCTTTAGTTGATCGCTTTTTGTTTTTGCAAAGATGCAGAAGCCCGTGCACTGGCCAAAGAGAGACAGAAAAAAGACAACCACAATCTGAGTAAGTCCTTCCATCAGCATGCCATTTACCTAAATTACTCAACCTCTTTTTCTTTTCTCTGTTCCTTACACTGTACATGCCCTATGAATCACATACGCACATGCACATACACATGCGCACACCATAATCCGTCTCCCACAAAAACAGTTTTATACTACCTTGCACTGATTTAGCTGACACAGTGCAACTACTGGGTGGATGGTTAACCTGCTAATTTCTGCTGTTCTGGCACTTAGGCGTAATTGCCTGTAACTGTGTGTGCTTGAGATTGTGCATAAACGTATGTCAGTTTCTCCTGTTACCTTTACATTCCTGCACACATTGATACTTATAGCATATTTATTAGTGTTAACACATCAAGCTTAATTGTTTTATGCTGTTTTTGTTCAGTCTTGTATGTTTTTGATTCTTCTGTGCATAGTGTCATCTTATTTTTCTGTCTGTTTTATCTTCCCTCTGTCTCTTCTTTCTTCTTGAATAGTTGAAAGGAGAAGGAGATTCAACATCAATGACCGTATTAAGGAGCTGGGCACCATGATCCCTAAAACCAATGACCTGTAGGTTGCCTTTTCTATGCTGCATTTTAAGTGTAAATAAAACTGTTAATTAAAATCAGTGAGTGCAGTTGCTTAGGTTTCTAAATTGCCTTCCTGTCTTCTTGTCTAATCTACTGTTTACATAGTGATGTGCGCTGGAATAAAGGCACTATATTGAGAGCATCAGTAGAATACATCAAACGCATGCAGAAGGATGTGCAGAGGACCAGAGAGGTCGAGAACAACTTCAAAAGGATGGAAATGGCTAACAAACAGCTGTTGCTACGTATCCAGGTAATCACCTACAGACTCAGATGCAATGATACAAGAATATGTGGAAGAAAATATATGTAACAACCCCACCCAAAATGTGTTTTTATGTTCAGGAGTTGGAGATGCAGGCTCGTCTGCATGGCCTGCCCAGCACCTCGCCCTCTGGCCTGAACCCCACTGACCTGATGGCTTATATAAAACAAGAGACCAGCCCAGAAGAGAACCTTTCTCACCAAGCACAAGCCCACCACCAGCCCCAGCACCTTCCGCAAAACCAGGTTCAGGCCCAGCAGCATCACTTCCTCCCTCAGACCCATCTCCACCCCCAAGGCCAGGCTCAGCCTCAGCCCAGGCATTTGCCACCTCTTCCACAGCACCTCCAGCCTCAGCCACCCATCCAGTTCCCAGCTGTAGGCAGCTCCCAGCCCTTTGACTTTGGTCAGTCACTGGACTTGTGTGACGGGATTCCCGGCTTCTCAGATGGCATGTCGGGGCTGGGTGACATGGGTGGCGTTGATGTCCATGGGAGAAGAAGCGATCTGGGCTTCCTGTTGATGGATGAGCCCTTGTCCCCGATGGGGGGAGACCCGCTGCTCTCCGCAATGTCCCCTGAAGCCTCGGTGGACTCCAGCCGCAGATCCAGCTTCAGCATAGAGGATGGAGACATAATGTAGACGCATGAATCCACACTGTACACACATGCACTCACACAAGCAAATGTGATGGTTCATCAACTGAAACTTCACCACAGTCACAGCACATACATACGGAAGGGTACCGACCACATTCACCCACTACACACATCACATACAAATTAAACCAAAACAGTGACATTCATTTGTGGTACAATTATTCCTTCTTCATGGCACATGCTCTCACAGTTAGAAACTTCTTAATATTGCAAATGTTTGCATACACACAAACACACGTGAGGAAACACACAACTACACAAGCATGTGAGGCAAATTAAGCAGCTTGAAACCTTGCCCAACTGACTGAGGATTTACATAAGGGTGAAGCAGTACTGCCAGGTCAAGAGTTCTATAGCACAGTTTGCCTCGTCTCCATAAAGGTGGCTCTGAATCATAATTGAAAAAGGGACAAAACCAGCTGTTAATTAGATTGAACTTATCAGATACAAGGACAACCAAGTGTATGGTCTCTATTGAGGACAAGTTATTTTCTCCTTACATCAACCTCTCTTAGTAACCATAAATTATTGAAGGAGTGATAGTGAATAAAATGGCCCTTTATGGTCCTGCATGCATAATTTAACTTAAGGGGAACCCAGTCACATTGTTCTGTTTCTCAGTCTGTTATTCTCAAGTTTGCCTTTGCTTTAAGCACAAGCTGCTTAGTGTGTACAGAGATCTGTACTAGCCTTCTAAGCTTAAGTGTCTGAGTGTCCACTCATTCAGCTTTCAGTAGAGCCATCTTTATTTTATTGCATCTGCCCAAAATCTAGCTGTAGTTGGTACTTACACACATGTGCACACATTGCTGTCTACTGGTTTCTACATTTTGACGCTGTCACATCTTTTACACAAAGACACCCTAAACTGTGTTGACTCCAAAGAGAAGCCAGAGAAAACCATTTGGTGGTCTTCAAAGACAATTTACCATCCAAATCTGTGACATTTTGCAAAACTCAGGTACCATAACAGAACACACATGTAGGGACACTTGCAACAAGCAAATGTTAATCCGACTCACTGTACTGCTATCAATGTGCCTTTTCTTTTGAAGGACAGAGGCCATGGCCAGGTTTAGATGTAATATCTTCACTTATGCCTGTAACTGCATTAGAGATGGTTTCTGAGCTAAGGACACATTTTGCGGCACAGACGATAAATTCACTTTTCTCTCACTAACTGGACCTGTGTTCTAGAGGCTGAGTTCAAACACATGAAGTAAGAATGTAGTAGTGGTTTAGTTTTCACTGTAACTGCCCTCACCTGCATGCATTCACACTCCACTCACAAACAGGCATGCAGTAAATCCACAGACGCTCACTTAATCCACACACACATGATTGTGCACATACACATACAACCAGTGCACTGTGCCTTGAGGCTGTTTTCAAATCAGCATGTTAACAAGTCTCCTGTGCTTCAGTCTCTCCCTTGTTGAGGTGAGTGAAGCTGCCAGCGTTAGAGGTAAAGCTCAGCCCCTCAAACTGCCACCTAAAGGGAATCCGTTACCCAGTTGGCTGTGTGTCTTACCGACTAGACCAGAATGAGGTGGACCTAAGTTGTACCTCTACTGTACACCCAGGACTTGGCTTTGATTTGATATAGCTCGTGATCAGTACTGATTAAGGTAATTTAATGGTGAACTTTGATTAAAATAAGTGTTTGTTTTCTTTATTATAGTTTGTTGTTTATTTTATCTCCCAAAGCACTGGAAACTATATTATTATTTTGACTTTGTACATGGAAGAACTATGGAATAAGATTTATTTCAGATATTTTATGCCACAAAACCACTTAAGTGTATTTTATTTGTATTTGTTGTTTTAGTTCTATTTCAATTTTATTCCTTCGTTGCCCTTTTGTCTCAGAGCCATTTTCAGTTTGTACACTGTAAATGCATCAATGCCACCAAGTTTTCATTGGGGAAAGAGATGGGAACCATTTATAAATTCCCAGATTTCAACTGACTTTAGAGAGATGATGAGATTATGTACATTTATATTGACATTTTTATATGATTTGGAATTGTATTTTTCTCTCTGTTTTAACTTTGAAATCTGGAGTCCAAAGATGAAGTGTGATCATTAGACCTGATTGATACAAATTGCTTATTTTATGAATGTAAGGTTTAGTTGTGCTTCTGGTCAGACTGAAGTGTCTTTGCCACATTTTCTTCCACCCTGAATTTGGTTTCCATGGACACAGGAGATGACTGATTTTTGCATAAACTCTGAGCCCAGTTGGTTTCCATGGCATCCTATCACTGTGCATTTGTCTCTGACTGTTTGCCAGAGTTGTGCCTTTTACCTGTCAGCCGCAGTTTGACTGTTGTACTGTCACCCAGCCAACACTCCAAAGACCTGCTCAGGCCTCCTCTATTTTGCCGGGAGAAGGCACTCTGCAGAGCAGCACAGGGAAAAGTGGTAATGATTTTACTGAGAATATAAAATGTTTTACCAGAATCCATCTGCTGTCTTTATGTGTTTTCTTTATCGAGTAAAATGTGTATTAATATCATGCCAAAAATAAAAGTATAAATGCGGCTTTTCTTATCAAAAGACAAAGTAAAATAAAAACGAATGATTATAACTAGAAGTTAAGTTTTCACAGGTTTGATTACTAATCCTTTCAGTGTTCTTAGTGTAAAACTCAGAAGAAGGATGATGCTTAAAGATAAAATTGGTAATTCAAGGATAACAAACATTTCAAGTTACATTTTGTGACAGTAAACATGCATGTACATGTTTGAAGATTATGCGATATATATTTTTACCACTGTGATACAGCATTAAACATTTGTCATATACATGACTTACAGAGCCATCAGGTTCTTGACAAAAACTGAGCAAAAGACAATATTTGATTTACAAATTAAAGAAATTATATTAAAATTAATAACAAGAAATCCCACTTTTCTCAACAATAACTAAGAATATCTGATGTAGAATCTAATATTCAAAGGGCATATTATCAAGGTGTCATGACTCTCGTATTAATTTTACATTGAAAGTCACAGGTGGTTAATTATTTCTGAAGACACCTATGAAACTACATGTAGAAATACACCTAAATGTAGACATACAGCAGAAATAACCGTGGTGGTGATATCATTTACATATCTCAGCGTCAGTCATACACTATATGGACAAAAGTTGACTTCAGGTGTTTCTTTTCTAACGGGTCTGGACTACAGAACAATAATGACAAATGTTATAATACAGTTTTATATTGTGATAAATATATTGAGTATACAAATTGGTGTTTATTTCTCAACTCAGCATGAACAGGACATCTTATAGCCAGAGCCATGATGCGTCCCAATATTTTTGTCCATATAGTTTATAAACAATATTTCCTTAAAGTTTAATGGGGGATTTTTTTTTTTCCCCTAAGTGAGATGTGAAGAAAGTAGATGGTTAGTTGTGGTAGAAAATTATTATTTACTGTCAGAGCATGAAAAATATTGTAGAAATTTAGAGGTAGAACATTTAAAATCCTAGTCATGGATGAAAAACAAAACCCCCAAACCAATGTTGAGAGAAACCCAACCAAGTCAAAACAATTTCTAAGGCATTTTGAAAGCAAAGATGACAATTTAAACAAAACCAAGCAATGCAATGCAATGTATCCCAATATAAAACTATATTATGGCTTTTGTCATTATTGTTTTGTATCCCAGACCTCTGTTAGAAAAGAAACGCCTGATTTCAACACATCCCAATACTTTTGTCTATATAGTGTAAGACTTGGGCAATTATGCCATGAGGCTAATAATATGTATCATATATATTTACACATATAAGAGATATGTAGAAGTTAAATATGTAAGAAATGTTGCTCATCAGTGCCTAATAGTTAATAAAATTAATAACTAAAAATAGACATCTATAGAATTTACAGAAACATGATTTATTTGTAAATGTGAAGTCCATTAATTGTTGAAACATTGTCAAAACATGCAAATACTGTTGTTTTTAATTGACATTTTTCATATACAGGTCACATTATCAATAACAGCAACAGAGTGTCTAATATATATATTTTTTTATTATAAGGCAGAAGGTTAGCGAGGAAAGCTCAGCATTACCACATTTGTCCACCAGGGAGCACTAGAGATCTGCAGCGCTGAGTAACACCTTCAAAACTGATCTCTGATATTTTGGTCGCAGCTGCCACAGAGAATTCAGTGACAGTGAAATTAACCTTTCTCTTACTTGGATTTTAAGAACATATACTCATTTTTTGCTTGTTCACATACATCAATGAGATGATGGCTTTTTTTTTTTTTTTATGAGTGAATCAGTGCCTACTACCGAGGCTGTAGCAGATTTTGATGGATATATTGTTTCTGCCAGCTGAATTAAAACCTTTTCATAAATTCCCAGCTGGCAGGAATGTATACTCACTCCATACCTTCAGCTGAAAAATAAAATTTGGCCAGCTCAGCCTATTTTCTGAGAGGTGGCAGTCTTCACATTTAACTTGCCTCCTTCTTTTGTGGCCTCTTTTGCCCTAATTTCCAGCTCTTTCCATCTTCTCTTGATGTATTAGTCCAGTGCTGCTTCAGGATGATCCATAAACCTTTTAACAGCCTTTCTTAAGTTAAATCGCGGTAATCTTGTTCCTTATCTACACACATACACACTCACTCTCACACACACTGACTGATGCCGCAGAGCATGTTAAAGTGTAGTGGTGGTGTCTTCAGCCCATCCACCGGCCCATTCTCTTGGGTCTTTATGATGCTAATGTACTCCCCAGTCTAATAAATCCCTGTAGAGCTGCAAAGAGTAGATCTTATGGCTCACTCCGATCACCACCTTTTCGCCCATCTCGCCCAGCACACATACACACACCGCTATTACCGCAGCAGAAGTGCCTGCCTTGCACTTCCACAGATACTTGGGTGGCTGTTTAGCAAGAGGGAAAGAGGGTAAGGGTTGAGACAAATCAAACATGAAGGTGCAATTTAAGAGATGTTGGCACAGTAACGCAGACTTCTGAGCTGGCATCGTGTGCTTGGGGCGGCAAGGGAAGGTGAAATAAGGGGAGATACACAGAGAAACACTCAGCACCTCTTTTTTTTTTTTTTTCCTGATGGTTAGGCCTCTTGAAGTGGGTTTGGCACAGAACCTTGCACCATGCCTGATGTAGAGGAGGACGAGAGAGAGAGGGAAAAGTAAAATAATCACTGAGGTTTTTCTACATGTTGAACAAGCAGCTCCATTCAGAGCTAAGGATGGATGAGGCGAAAATGAGGCTTCATTCTCTTCTCCAGTCAGTCCCCCCTTTTATCCATTCTCCTCACTCCAACTTCCCAGTCTTTTCCTGCCTCCCCTCCCTCTGTAGTCTTCTATCTATCCGCTGGGCTTGGAGTGTGTATGAGTCCTCCTTCCCTCCCTCCCTCCTTCCCTCCCTCCTTCCCAGGGGAGCAGTGTGTCACTCAGCTTGAAGCCCACGGAAGAAAGGTGAAAGGGGGTTGATTGAGCTAATTTAGCCCCTGGATGTGAGAGCAGGAAAGGCCTCACCCTCTGCTAATAGACAGACATCAAAATGGAGATGAGGGGGGGTAAAAAGAGAAGAAGAAGAGATGAGGAGGGAGGACCATAAAACTGAGACGACTTTTTGATGGATTTATCTCTTTTTGTCCAAGGGGATGTGGAGGAAACTTTTATGAACACTGAGTGACATTGTGAAGTTGGTAAAGGTTTATGGTTGTTTCCTTGAATTAAAACCTGCTGATATTACTTATTGATCCATCCTCCTCCATTAAGATACCGTCAATCATAGTCTGCTTTATGATCTCTTCTACCCGGATCACACATCGTACATCCTCCCTGACAGGCGGACTGGAAGTCATACCAAAAATGCTGGCTTTTACCACAGGGATGGAGATTGGAGACACTTTTTATAGCTTTTGCAGGCTTGCATACTCTTGTAGGACCTGATGGCCCACTATCAAAAGCTTCTAATGAAGATGGCATAATGACACAACATTGATTTTAGTCCCATAATTCAATAGTACTGCAGAGTTAATCTTGTCCTAAAGTTTTTCAGGCACCTTTGGGCATTGACGTCCCTTTTCCCTCCCAGTTTTACATTATAATTTTACATTTTATTTATTTTATTACTTTTTTTTTTTTTTTTTTTGTCATTTTTACATTATTTTGCCTGTGTGGGCATTTGCATTTTGTTTCAGACCAGGATCTAGTTCAGTGTTGGAAAGGACTCAGTATTTCTTTCAGGGTAAAAGTGGATTCTCTTTTAAAAGTCAAACCTAAGCGCTCACAAACACTCATCTGACAGACAAGGCGACTGCTTTTTCACCTGTCTTTCCCTTACTTTCTCACACTAACTCCATCGTCACCAAGCACACCCTGTCCTTCTTCATTCCCACCTTTCCTGCCCCTCTTTATTCTGCCAGTCCTTTGTCCATCTTCCTCTACATATTTAATACTCTTCGCTGACTCCTCTCAACCCCTCGTGCCTCTATTCCTGAAAGAAAAGAAGCTCAAATTGGCTAGAGAGATGAATAATGTCCCCGCCATTAACAGTGGCATGGAAGGATCTGTCTTTTCATGTGTGTGGAGGTGAAGAGATGAGCTGCAAGGAGGTGAAGACTGTGTGGTGGTGGTGGTGGAGTGGGCTTTAGTCTGGGTCTTTATCGTTTTTTCCAACTTTGCTCCGACTGCAGCAGAAGAAACTGCAGAGGAGAAAGGAGGTGTGACTTATATAGTGATTTATAAAGCCCATGGAGGTTATGGTAGTTGAAAGGTGTGTGTGTGCGTGTGTGTGTGTGTGTGTGCGTGTGCGCGTGCGTGCTGGTCACAGTCACAAATTTATACAAGTCTACTGCCACAAGTTCAGCGGTTAAAATCAAAAAACTTACTCGCAGTTTAGATTCTTCTGACAGAGCCATGAAAAGTTAATTTTGTAAAAGCTATGATTAAGGTTTTTCACCCAACCTTATGAAGTATGAATCAGTGTTGGTGCTTTACTGATGAAATTAAATTTTGCACCAAAATGAAGTCTATGTATCTGCGTCTTACAGTAATGTCTCCCAAGGTGCTATAAATTAATGCTTCCTCATACAAATGGCCAGTAGGGGGAGTTAGTGGTCCACTGCACAGTTTGAGCACCATTTAAAGGCAGAAGACAAACAAGGCCTGACTGATTAGACTCAAAATGAATATGTTGTTTGGAATTGCAGTGAATGTCATCCATTGACAGAGGGAGCATCTGGTGCAACCTCTGTAAAATTAAGACATGGTGTCATCGGTGAAATCCACAGGCAGACTGTCCGTGTAACATAACAAAGTAGTGAGCTGTTTGAACTAAGAACTCAAATACATCCTTTACTTTTGTTGGCTGGTTGGTGGGCTGCTAAATTAAGCTTATCATTATTAAGATAAATAAGACTTTGGACGCAGTATATGTCACATTTTGAAGGTTAACCACTCCATCCTTTTCTTCCGCAGTTGAGTGACTGTGATGAATCCGGCATCACATTCATGGAATTTATCTTTGGGACGACAACCTGAAATGATGGACAACATTATTGTCCTTGACGGCCAAAAAACCATGAAGATTACCGACAAACTAATGGTCTGCTGCGTAGGGTTCAATCTAACCTAAGCTCACGGTATCTATTTGTTCTTTTGCTGTGTTTGTTTCTCTATCTGCCAATCCAGTCATCCAGCCATCCACTCATCCATTCATCCATCCATCTTGCAAATCCTCTTCTGTTCGTTCTACCTTGTTGTGAGTCACAGTCTGACTGGGGTTTGTTTCGGTGAACTTACAATGTGAAGGTCATAAAGATTCATCTATTTTCCCCTACCTCCATGAAAAGCAGTGTAGATTATACAGCCTACAACTGTTATCACATTTATGCCCTTCTTCTAGCTTCTTTTTATTCTCATCCTCTCGTCTCTCGCCTTTCAGAGACCTGAAGATAGCGGCACGCCACATGACGCCATTGTCCTCCCTCTTTCTCGTAGGTGGAGATTTAAAGTTCTGTTTTAAAACTGCCACTGTTCCAATCCTACTTAACCCCCCCCTCCTCCTTTTCGTCTTGTCTTCCTCCTTCCTCCTGAGTATACTACCTAACCCCTCTGAACTTCAGTCAGAGTTACTGAAGACCCAGAGTACACTAGGGAGTCAGCTACACCGCTGAGAGAGAGACAGAGATAGACAGAGACTTAGCTGCCTGCTATTCTACCACTCTCTCTGGTAATAAGAAAAGTTTCTGTTCTTTTCTGTGTTACAGCAGGGAGATAAAACTAGGGATCACTCTCACACTCTCATGCACACACACACACACACACACACACACACACACACACACACACGTTCACACTTACACAAAATGACATATATGTATACACCCAGAGGCACATTCACACACGGCTTCGGAAATGCATATAGCAAATACGAGCAAATTTAAAGGAGAGTGCACGGAGACACAAATCTAAAAGAAGGCAATATAGAGAAAAATTGTACATTTACACACACAAGCATCACCCTCCAATATGAAGCTTTTAAAATTCTTAGCACAATATTGTTGGGATAAAGAAAAGCAAAAGACGGAAGGAGAAAAAGAAACAAGTTTAGTCTGTAAACGGCTTTAAAATCTGATTCGAATTAGAGGGCGATTTCCACAAAGGTCAATGTATTCAGCTGATATCCTAAGAGGGAGGAAATTTAATACCCCTTTTTGGTTGAATTAATTAATTATAATATTAGGCTAGCTCTAGGGGCCCTTTTCTTCAGTGATTAAGTGAGCACATATCTTTAAAAGACTATGTTGGTCTCTGGGGCCCTGGGCTTCTGAACCTTGGGGTGAAACAGAGAGATATATATTATACATGAGAGGACAGAGAAACACAGACTGGTCCGCTCACCTCCGTGGTGAGACACACCATGCCTCTTATTTGGACCTTCAATAACGTTTGTCTTTTTTCTGCGGCGGTGCTTCTCCATCGCCCCTCTGCTCTAGTCTGGCCCCTTTGGCGTTCAGCTCGGTGTTATTCTCCCCCCGCTGTCTGCATCTTTGCCTTTGTAAACGCATTTGTAAGTGATTATTTATGATGGAAATATTCAGGTTCCTAAAACAGAAATACAACAAAATGTAAAATTTAACACTACATGCAAAAATCACTTAGAAATATTTTGTATTTTAATATGGTACAGTTTAATCATCGATGCGCTGTGACACACGTGACAGTATTTTAATATTAGGTCAATTTATTTGTCTATATTTTCCAGTATATTTTGCTGTTTACTTTTTTGTATTGTTGTTCTTATAAATTTGTTAGTCACCTTTAAATCACTGTATATTATATTCTAAAGTTGAATACACCTGAAATTAACATGCTGCATTTTAATTTGCAATATGTTGTAACTACAGGCTTACAATAGATATAGATATAAATTAAAGAAACATTTGTGTTTGATTTGCATTTAGTAAAGTATTAAATTATAACTTAAACTATAAATATTCAAGTGTATTTTAGGAATCGTATTTTAGTTAATTTACTTGTGTCTCTCTGTGAATATCCCTGTGCTGACCGAACGAGGACCCCTTGGTGTCAATCATGTTGAGTTTGCGTGTGCTTGCATGTGTGTGTGAGTGACAGGTCTTTGACATCATGTCTAAATCATGGCTACTTAACGGCTGTTCCCCTTTCCAACAAAGGTTGATGATGAAGACAAAGAGGAAGGGCAGTGGTGACAAGAAGGTGATGACAGGTTGGTAGGGAAAATGAATGCAGTTAGAGGACTGTGTGTACATATGTGTGTGTGCGTGTGTGTAATAAACTGAACAAACCCACATGGACTAAAGTGAACCTGGCTTTCTGTGTACTCCATTCACCTCAATGCAAATGTTATGGTGCAACAACTGTATGTGATGACTAACATGTCCCCTCTCTTCTACACACATGTACACACACATACACACATGCACACACAACCGTAGGCATCCTGCCCCCACTCCCTGACCCCACTAAACATTCAGGTACAATTAATTATTCCTTCCTGATCTAACGAACGCACTGCACTGATTGGACACCCTGAGGGTACAAGGGCACTATTTTAAAAACACTTTCTGGTCATGAATTTTAATCACTTCAAATGTATTGATAAATTATTAATTAAGTGACTTTAAGTGATGCCAGGTGGGCATAATTTCAGAAGGAGTAGTAAAATGCTTTTGGGGGTAAAGTGCTGTGATGTGAAAGCAGAGCGAAGGAGCTTGTTATTTTTCTCTTAAAGCAGCTGTTTTATTTAAAAAGGATTTCTCACAAAGTGTTCAACAGTCTACAGGGCTTATTTGGTCAGGCAGAAAAGGTCCGCCATTTTGCAAAAATTAACGCCACTTTTCATTCTTTGTTTTATTTCAGCTTTAGGGCTGCAGTAGTAGTAATAGTAATCCTCACCAAATCATTTTTTTTCCTGGAATTAAAATCTTATATTTAGTTAGCGTGGCCTTGATCCATGAGGAGTAATACAATACAGAATTTTAGAATTAGAATTAATACATCAGCATTTTCAGCTGCATCAGAAGTTTTTAAAGAACACATTAGGCTATGGCTCAAAGACACAAGAATCATGCCGCATGATGCTTTGTTGGGGTGACATGCAGGGTAAATTCCTCATAATATTACTAATATTAGATTAATGTTCAAAAACTGAGACTGAATATGTACATGGATCCTGCTGGCACCTGGCAGGTACGGAGTAAAAATACAGTATGTTTAAGTGTGGGTTCTAGTGTGTCTGTGCTAGTGTCTGTTCACATGCTGCTGCCTGTTCTATAGGTTAACCTGCCGAACAAGACCCGAGTGGGAACAGCGCAAATTACAAATTGCCTCCCTTATTAGGCCTGACCCCAAATTTCCTCTCATGAATATTCATTATGGAGGCCGCTCGGCGTGCCAAGAAATGAATTTGCCCTCTCCTCGGAGTGGACTGTGAATAAGGAATGATTAATGGAATTCTGCGTGGTATGAATCCATCATTCCTAGGATAGAGGCTGGCCTGGTAATAAGGATCCAATTAGAGCCACAGTGGGTGGGACACAGCAGGAGCCATGGCCAAACACACCCTGCAACACCTACACACATATGCATTATATGTGTAATGTATGTATACATTATATTTGCATTAAAATATAGACACTGATCTTGTGGTGAATTTCCATATTTTCATTTTTATATCAGAGCACATTCACAAATTCACTGTGAGCAGAGCTAACTTTTGACAGTATCTCTTTCTCTTTGCTGCAGTGATCTCTTGCCCTGCAGCAGAGTTTTTGGAGGTGGGTTCCCTCCAACTCTTTCTCCTCTCAGCAGGGCTGTTTTAGCTCTGCAGACACCTCCACCTTTCCTGGTTAATTTCATGTTCGGGTGCATCCTGACACAGTTCATCCTGCTGCCAAATATTTGTGTTGGGAGACCAGCTAATCTGGAGCTGGGTACACGGTCCTACCCACATGCACACACTCTGGTGCAGAGTTATCGGTGCACAAGTCGGTTTTCGGATAGTACGAAGGTGCATGTGTGTGTATTTGCGTATGTGAATGAAAGCTGGTGCTGATACTGGTGTGTATCTTCCACACTCTTGACCAGTGTATCAACCTTTTGGCCAAGTTAGAGAAGATTACTGGTGCAGCCATGTTTACTGCTGAAGTGCAACTGCTGTGTTTACAGATGAATGGATGAATGAGGGGATGGAGGGATGAACGTACTGAAAGGAACAGACACATCAGATTTCCAGTCTCTGTCTAGTTTACAGAAATTGTCTGAGTTAGCCCTCACTTACTTTGGGTTTGTGTAAGAGTACTGTGTAAATGAAATTTATTGTTCTCCTAAGTCCATCTTAATTGAAAATAACCCCTGTTTCACCTGTGGCCAATGTAAATTCCACTTCCTGGAACATCTTTATTGTCCGTTCATCTATTTTCCTGTGTCCTCTCTCCTCTCCCTGGCTTTAATGAGGTGTTCTGTTCCTCTGCCTCATAAACTAAAACCTTTTAGATGAATTACATCTCCTTAAGATTCATCTCCAGCACCGTGGCTTCTTTTCCCCTTTTATGATTGTATTTAATCCACATCACATCTTTATACAGAACAAATACCCCCGTATGACACCTCACAGAGCGCAGGCGGAGAAGAGGAATGTTCGGCAAAGGTAGAGACATGGAGATGTGCCAGCACAGCTCAGCCTGCTCTCTGATGATATCCTCGATAAGACTTTTAGCTAATTACTGACGGCTGCCTGTGAATGCAGCTTCAGTGAAGAGAAAGGCAATGAACCTGCCTGCTAGCTCAATAGAGAGGGAGCAAGAAAAAAGAAAGAGCATACGGCTGTTGAAAGAGAGACAGATTAACATTTGTTCTTTTACATGCCTCCCTCTGCCACACACACAATAACTTTGCTTATACTAATTAACAATTAGCAAAGACTGGTTGGCTAATTGTGTTATTGCTCCTAATCAAGAGGCTAATTACCAGAATGTCAATTTAGATTTAATTACTAAGTGCTTTGTTAATTCCCACTGAGCATAAGTTACCCTTTCTCTCTCTCTTCCTCTCCCCCTCCCCACCTCTCTCCTCCTGCCTTCCTTTTACGCCTCGTTCCAAGTTGAACCTTTGCTGTGTTCTGAGGTCCTGTGTTGGGATTGGGGGGAGTGGGTAAATACAGAGATAAATGAGGCAAGGTGTTTGAGCAGGGGGACCAAGAGGCAGAGGCATTAATGAACAGCTTTTACCGCTGGGCCTCCAATTAGCCAGCTCTCTCCCGCCAACATCACAGAGAGGAGAGATCCACCAAGATCCACTCAACCAGCCCACCTCCCACCGCTACCACCACCTCCCGACATCCCCAACAGCCCCTCGCAGCTGTCCCTGTGTCTCCTTAGCCCTCCGCAGACATCCACTGCACTAAACCCTTAACCCACTAACACTGACTGTGAATTTACAGCTGCCACTCCCCAGGAAAAGAATAAAACACATAGGAGCCTTATTATATTTCTTGAAAAATATCTGGTGACAATCATTTCAAGTAGAGCAAAGCATGTTTATTCATTCCTTCACAGGGGGTAAACAGCATTAGACAAATACATTATTAATTAATTCTATCCTCATTTGAATATACTAAAAACTATGAAAGATTACACAAATATGAAGCATCTTTTCAGAGTCTTGTTAAAATAAAAACTTATTTGTCCCCATTTCCCCATCTTTTTTTATAATAATGATGACGGCTAAATATTTTTTTCTTTTTACTCTTATCTTTTATTGTGTTTATTGTGCTGCTCTTCTTTGCAGCTTAGGCCTGTAACATGGATTTAATGGTCACTACTTCTTTCCTTTCCCTTAGACAAAGCAAGCAAACCACAATACATCACAGACACATACACAAACTTAATCACTTTCTCACTATGCGGTACACTTGTTCTTTCACAGAAATCCATTTATCTCTTTTTTTGTTCAATTCATTCAGCACCTCGGGGACTGTATACAGTGTTCAGTGACAATGAACAGCACATTGTTGCACAGAGCAAAATGTTTCACCACAGATTTTGTTGTGAATGTTGCTTATCTTGTGCTTGTCTCTCTTTCAGCCACTGTTTGGTGCTGTTGTCTTACTATTATTCATCCCCTGGACCATTGCTGAAGATGGTGGCCAAAACACATGCATGTGCGCGCGCGCACACACACACACACACACACACACACACACACGCACACACACACACACACACACACAAACACATGCTCACATCTCTGTATCAAAAAGAGCAAGCGCTTTCACTCTCCTCTTTAACTGCCTTGCTCCTCATACTCCTGCCAAAATACCATAAGACAGGGTATAATATATATAATTATCCCCACTTACATTAGCCATTATGCCAGTGGAGCATTGCCTGCAGAATGACACACGACCTGTCAAGACTTCATTCACGCCATTAATAAGCGTCATTAGTGTCTGCTTTGAATACCCCTCTTGCACACTGCAGTCATTTCAACATGTCATAGATTTTAATTTGAGGGTAAAAATAGCTGTGAGGATATTATGCACTCTCCCAGCCAGTCTTTGTGGTCTTCTGATGGGGAGGAAGTTCACAGTGTGACCTTGGATTTTCTCTTTATTGGAATTAGAACCATTACAGTTCTTTAGTGCTGTGGGCCAGCCACGAGCACTGAGGCTGCTATGCTCCATGTGCCCCTTTGTAATGTCCATCAACAGCATTCACAATCAGAATTTTAAACCATTAGTTTGTCACAAATGACACTGAAACAATTGACCAACATCTTATGCTGCCTTATACGATCTGGGTTAACTGCCCTGAAATATTTCACAAAACAGAATGCATGAAAGACACTAATGCTGTGGTGGCGTGCTGAGAAATGTCACCTGCTCATCAACTGTTCCCACTCCATATAATGAGTACCTTCATAAGTAAAGGTTTGGGATCTAATGGTCAGTGTACTTTTCTAGCAGGTAACAACAGGTTCTACAAACATGGAATATGTACTCTCTTGAAGAAGAAAATATTACATCCATGTATGCATTATGAATCAACCTGGATACAGCTGCACATGCTGTGACTGTATATGATCCAAAATGTGCTTTAGGGGATTCTGAATGTGTAAGACATTCAAGACATTCACTCGCACTTATACTTATGCTTCACTTTCCCTACAAGAATTATAGCACAAAACTGCTGCACCATTTTTTGATGTGAAATATCATTTAGTTTTGCTTCATTTAAGTGGACTCTGAAATAGTTCAACCTTATTGTTGAAAAATGCATTATACATTTTAAATAGCAAAGTAAGTTCCACCATCTGCAGTCAGCTTGTTAATGGTTAATAAAAAATGTAGATAGAAAGTCATTTACGCTAGTTTCATTTTCATGCGTGCAATGTGCATTTTATGTAAAATAAATGCAAATTGGAAACATCAGTTGTTATTCCTCTTTTTAAACCTGTCGGTGCATCTGAAAGCACAGCACACTGTATATATTACTGAATAATTACCCAGGTTTTTACCAGGTTTTCTCTAAGTTTTGAGCCAAATTAAATGTTTTGTATGTTTGTTTAGAGTGTAATTCAGTGGATTTGTTTTACTCTTCTGTCATATTCAAATGAAAGGATTTAAGACATACTACACATGCAACATAATGGTTAGTGTTATACAAAATGTACTGTTTAACTTTTATAAGTTAT